>ML819630.1:0-33067 GCA_009831015.1 Picea engelmannii
GAGTTATCAGTGCAGCTGCTGCCATCCAGGTTGTGGATCTTTCAGACAAGGGTTAGACGAAGAGGACCTGACGAAGCTGTCGCATTCGCATCTACGATTGTAAGTACTGTTGTCGTTATTCTCATTAATATGACACGCTTGGCATGTTTCTTTCTAGTTTGTGTCTGATGCTACATGAACTTATCATTTAGTGATAGATCTGTTTTCAAGCTAATGTCAATAGAGTAGGAAGTGGTCGTATCTCGATTTGTCCACAGACCTCAGCGAGGAGCAAAAGATTGGAGCGCAACTTGGAGCGTGCAGGGACAAACGTCGATTAAAAGGTACTTCTAACATCCTTCCTTCTCATGCATTAGGCTTAGATAGATTCGAAAGAAATTCAGTGTCCATGATAAGCACTTTTCTGTCTAGGGTTAAGGTCAAACCTTAGAGGTCGATCTACTTGTCCGCAGGCAGATTTTCCTACAACAGTTGCGTCTTCCCAAAATACTTCTGGTGCCTGCCTGACACATTATACTTGTACTCAAGCCATCATCATTGTTGTACTTGCCATCGATGACAAGAATACGCTGCCTGTAAAACATGCCAACACAATATACCCTAATAAATACTAAACCATATAAAAAATTATATGCAGTGAATACAGTTAGGAACCAAGCATTTAAAAATAGTGGTTTTTTTAAGCACAAGGAGGGAAATGTTCTCTAATTTACAATGGTGCCATTAGTCATTTTGTTGTAATTATGATACTAGTGCACAACTTCCTTCTCTATTTTCACCTTTTAGATTTTTGAACCTATGTTTTGATATGAATCTGAACAACGATTTGATATTTCAAAAATGATGTGAAAGACAACAATGACTAGTCTATCCTCTAGACATACGAATTTTACGCAACTTGTGTACTAAACTGGATGAATGATGAAACAATAGTCCGAAAAGTCAACGATATTATTTTTTGATGTTAGTTTCCTTTCCTATTTCTTGAGACTTCCCCATTTCTTGGAGTTTCCCACATTTTGTGTTGTTTTCTATAAGATGTCTAGCCCATGTTTCCTTCTCTGGGTGGGTTCCATTTACAATTCAAGTACACTGACATTTGCAGATAAATAATAAAACAATATTTTCCATAATAAATGCAAATTTTAAATTTATACCTGACAGGGCACATGGAGAACCAAGACACAATATTCTATTTAACTATCCAGATTATGAATCAACAGTTGCACACAAAGAAAAAGCAAGCCTTTTCCGGAACTCATCACTCTTGTCAATGACAGGTCGGGAATCAATTATAGTTGTGTAGTGGATAATTTCATTGACATGACCTTCTTTACAATGTTTAAATATGGCTAGATCAAATTTTAAAATAGCAATGAGGGTTTAACATGGTTTCACATATAATTAAGATCCCATTATAACAATTGGAGTGCATTGACGGGGGTCATAAATAATCAAAATTAGTGATTTTAAAGGGAAGCACAACTTTTTGGTGGTATATCTACACTATATGCATGCACATAATGGGGGAAATATCTATGATAAACTCTTTTGATCAATTTCAAGGTTTAACTAGGTCGATTCCAACAAGTTTGAGGTCATGTGATGATGGAAAGGGGATTCAAATGAGGGTTATCCATGCCAATTGTGATGTATCCATGTATAAATACTAAAAATGGTGCAAGTGAGCAATTTTAAGGTGATAACACCCTCATCCTCAAGACTATAGCCTATTGATGAATGTCACCTACAATTATACATGTGTAGTATTTGTCAACTATTTTGGGTGAAACAAGGTGCTATGATTGCACACTAAGGAGATCCTCCAATTGAATTTGTTGCATGGATAGAGTGTTGGTAAGAATTTGCAACATAAGAAAATTGTTTCCATGCTAGGAATCAATTGGTCCTAGTAGAAGGAGGTCATTCACACATCCTCTTGTGGAATTTCTACATGATAGCATAGCTTTATGGATTCACACTGAACAATAAAACCATAATTCTACTCGGATTCGTTAACTTCCAAGATAGATTGTATCCAAGTTTGAAAATGCAGGAGACTTGCACTCTAAAGATGGGAATGAATTATGAGTGAAGAGTTGGATCTTAATATTGCTTAGAGGTTAGAGTCAATGAGGATACTTTTGTAATGAAGGAAAAAGAAATCTAGGAACTAGAGATAAATCCATAACAAGAACTAGAGCCAGTAACGAAATCCAACATTTATAGTTAGATCCATGTTCAAGAGAAACAAAAATATGGCACATTGTTCTAGATTGGTCCTCTAATACTTTGGAGACCAAAAAGCCTCTCAATGGGGAGGCCAGATTTGAAATGGATCTCAACATGGGAATCATTGTAAGAATCAATACCTACAAGTGTAAGTTAAAAATTAATTAAGGTTATATAATAAAGGACAATGAAAATTTTATAAATTAAATGAGACAAAGAAAGAAAAGTAAAACAAAATAAAACAGAAAAATGAAAATAGGAGCAAAAAAGAGAGAGCTCAATGGAACTAAAAGTTTGGTCTCTTGGCCTTCCCATCACCCCCAATATCTCCTATTTGTCCTTGTGACACGACTCTCAAAGGGTATTTTTGACAAAGAGGGAAGTATGTACAAAGATCCATGAGTTACATTGTAACCAAAGATTCTAAAAATGAGAATTGAGTAACCATTGAAATTTGTTTTTCCCATTTGGGTTTCTAGAGTAAACATTATGTCATTGTGTGGCATCTCATTTATGTTAAATTAATGGAATGCAAGTTGGATTGGAGTTTAATTAAAAGAACAAGAAACTTGTGAAGGTATTGTGAATTATATTCTAATGGTTGGTGAAAACTAATTTCAAGCCTATGTACATGTCAATGATAAGAATGTGTATTGGTTTATTGAGCTAAGTTCTTGGTTATACAAACACTAAAAATAAATATGATATCATTAAGATAATGATCGTTTCTCTGAACTGGGATAGAGACATATTTGTTTCAATGCTAGTAGCATAAAGGTTGAGTAGAGCTTGAGTGTTCTAGTCTATATAGATATCTTTATCTCTTGGAGTGACATATTGTGTTTGTTGTTGGAATAAAATTTATTATCTTGGAGCAACTCACTAATTATCAAGACTATAGCCTTGTATATTTTGTTGTTGGGGTGTTCATGACAATTTTATTGTTGGGTTTCATAAGATTGTGGAGAGAGCTAGCATATACCTCTATGAGTGTAGCACTGCCAAGATACAACCATTTTTGTACAATAAGAGCTTAGCACTCTATCACTCCATTTAACCTTTTACTTCATTTTTGTATCCAACTAAATGTTCTTTTTTAAAAAGAGAGAGGTGAATGAAGGAATTGGAAATGGGATTGTTTATTCATAAGGGATGTTTTCCCAAACAAAGTTGGTGTGTGTTTTATTCAATTGGATTTTGATAAGAAAGCATTGCAAACACAAAAGAACTCAAGCCTTGAAGGAGAAAAGCATATCCAACCCTTGTGTGCCTACCTGGTGACAATACCTATCTAAATACTGGTATCTTTGTATAATTCTGAGAGTAAAGAACATAAATTTGATGTGACCTTGAGATGGTTCAAGGTAAAAGACAAATTCCAAATCTAGATCCTTGAGAGTTGTTGTTTCTTCAGCTTCAAATTTGTCTGTTGAGTGACCTTGAGTTGAACCTTTTAGATCAAAGCGTCTATGTATGTGCAGTTCTGAGAAGAACATATTACCTATAACTATAAAACGGACCTGTTCAATTTCCCATTTCAATTTATTAGAGATGATATTTCAACTTTACAAGAACTTGAAAAAACAGTTTTGCATTGGGTAACACTGTAATACACGATCTTAGAGACAACTACTGCAACGAGAACATTTTTAAATACTCTAGACCTTGAAAACAAATCTTATTCATAGAATTTGCAAAGATCTATATATAGTTAAACCTCAAATATTGAAATGTTATCCTGGACAATAAGGACAATCATATGACATTGGATGTAGAACAAGAAACCTAATAAAATACCTTATGGCCTCCGGCTAGCTTGACAACATGTAGACCAAAAAATTTAGTAATCAGAGTGATTTCATCGGTACGAACGTGATTATAATAATTTGGTATCATTCGAAGAAGTACTTGTAAATTGGTTGCATGAGGATGTTAGATAAGATAAGATAATTTTATTTATGTCCAACAAATGACCACATTAGTAGGTCAAAAGGGACTAAAAGAGTACCACCATTGTAATACATAGTGGGACTTCCATAGCAACTCCTATATCTAAGCTAACAACAATAAGTAAAGAGATAACCCACTTTACCAAATTACTCAATGTTTAATAAAGTATGGATGTGTGATAATAAAATGCAGAAAATTACTCAATGACCAAAAGATAAAAAGGATATTAGCAACTAGAATTTTTCATTTCTAGATATTAACAACTAGAGTGGCTTGTGAGTCTTGTTTTTGGCTTGGAGCATGGGTTGAAATGCTCCACTCAACAACCATGGGCCATTAAATCATTTCAGAAAAAATGCCTCCACATGTGTTGGTTTGTCATTCACCCTCATTATAATTCCAATTATGTTGATGGGTTGAAATGGGTCACTCAACAACAAGGGTTCACCCTAGTGAGAAGGCTCAATTTGATTGATCCTTATTTGATATAGGGAAGCCTTCCATATTTTGTCCTAGTAGCCATTATTGATTTGGTTTTTACCAATTTTGGTATAGAAATGATGAATAAAACACATAACCAAACATATTACCACCATTATACCTAGCAATAAGTTCACTATGAAAATAAAAACATGAATATGAATAAATAGTTTTGTATTAATCAACTAAATACAACTTCATGCCTACAGGTTTAGACAAATATTTCTAGAAAATAGAAATAAGAATGCAAACTCTAAACATGAGATAGTCTACAATGTAAAGGATGTTCCTACAACAACCCTAATGCTCAATAGATACAGAAGAATAGTCCATGACATATGCATCATAGGAATCACTTCTCTCCATAAAATGCTTGGCCAAAGGTGACTAACATCCTTGTTTCCACTTTTCACTCTTTCATGCGTAATGTATTCAGATTAAAATGTATAATATTCTTTTTAGTATCAATAATTGGATGTTTGTTACCCATGATTTTGGTCATCATGATGATGTATTGATGATGGTGTACTTAGGCTCTTCATAAGAACTTTCTCCTTAGAAAAGTTACTTTCATCTCTTCCCAGAAAACTCATTTTTGAAGAAGGTTCGCAGGCTGCTAATACATTTGGGTGCGAGAATGAATGATTCTCGCAGGCTTCCTTAAGCCAGGGTGCAAACTTCTCGCACTGTGTTGAATAGCTAGGGTGAAAACTCTTCCTAAAACATGGAAAAAGATGAATTCTCGATGTTTCTAAAAGGGAATCTTCTAGAAGGATGGGTTGGCATTCGAATGGTTATTCTTGTACTGGATTCCCAGATATTGTGGGATCATTCTTATCCAAGCAACTAATTCATTCTCTCCTATATATTGAGGGAATTCTCATGGAAAAGGTTAAGAAAGATTCATTGGAGAATTGGTGAAAGAATTGTGTGAAGGACTTAGCTTGAACAACAGCTTGGAGACTCTAGCAAGTCTACCAAGAGGATTTGATATTCTTCATACAAGGATTGAGAAAGTGTGTGTGTCGGAGCCAAGAGCCATCAAAAGGAAGCTTGCGACATCAAGGCTATCAGGTTGTAGTCTTTACTTTCCATCAATATGATACAGTGGCCTGTCCCTTTCCCATAAAGCTAATCTCACTTTATTGTGTAATTCCTTGATCATACACATAGGTTGATTGTTGAATATATTTTGCTATCTTCACTTTGGTTGGTTTGTGTTGTCTTGGTCTGGACCTCATGAGAGCATCGGAGCAAAGCAGGAGCAACAGAGACCCTAGGAAGCGATATAAAGGTATGTTACTTATTCCTTCCTACTAGTTGATTCAATGGTCAAAACTTAGGGAAAGAGTCATGTCATGTCCTATTTTGTTCTAGATCCAGGTGGATCTAGGGAGATCTGTTAGTGTCTGCACCTACCGATTAGTCCGATAACAATGTTGTTACCACAAGATACGTAAGATGAAAATATACAAACATTGAATCATACTTTAGAAAAAATAATTTAACATAAAGAAGTCAATTGACAACTTAATAAGATGCTCAAGTTTACTTCCTTGAGTTGAATCTCTTTTCATGGGATATGACATTGGTCACATTGATAATGATTTTAAGGACACATTAGTTGAAATGCTGTGTTATTAGGTTTCTAGGCCATTGACAATGTGTCCATATTTTCATTTTTCGAATTTGAAACAATGGTAAGTAATCTCATAAAACTTGTAACAATAAAGTTTCATATCTTAACAAGACCTTTACAAGGGTACAAATATGAAACAAAACAAATTTTGGGTTCAAACGTTATGGTGAAAATACTAAAATATGTGTTTCACAAGTTGCAAAAAGATGCATGTTGAATGTCACACAAAGTTCAAAGTTCACATATCACACGTTGCACCATGTTCAAGTTTTGCATGTCACATGTCACACCAAGTTCAAAGTTAACAAGTTAGACCAAGTTCAAAGTTCACATGCATGGAACAGATGCTTTTTGCATGTTGCATATAGCATGTCACAACATTTTCAAATATGGATGTCTCATGTCACAAGATTTTGAAAGATGCATGTCACAAGTTGTAGTATTTTTTAAGTTCTTTTTACAATTTCCAAAAACTTCTTATTGCATCTTCCCAAAAAATTATTTTTTCATGTTGCACCAAGTTTAAAGTTTGCACATTGCTTGGAAAATATGCTTGTCACATCTCACATGTCACAAGACTTTCAAAGTTGCATATATCATGTCACAAGATTTTGGAAGTTGCATATTTCATATTCAAGTTATATTTGTTGCCTAGACTCCATAGCCCAAGCACAAGGCACAAGGTATTGCTTGGATTCTCACGTTATATCTTAAAATACAAAGAGATTACCATTCTTAAAAGACAAAGAGATAGAAGTTTGGAACTCTTGAAACCCACAAACAAACAAACATGCAAAATATAAATCCAAACTTGAACAATTAAATCTCTTAAATTTCACGTTTACTAATGACTTCAAATCGCTAGGATCATATCCATGGAGCCACAAATTCCAACAAAAATTGTATGTCAAGGCCAATAGAACCAATAGAACCAAGGAGTATTGAATCAATATATACCAAGTCTAAGAGAAGCTGAAATTATCATTAAGTGTATAACAAAATTACATTCACGGATATATACAAGCCATAGAAATACCCTTGTGTATATTATCATATGAAAAAGTACCCATAATGTCAATTCATTATATGCATCATTACATGTTCAGCTATATAATGTACATTTAACTATCTTATAAAATTATTACACATCATCAATTTCTTTTAGTATTCTTTTGTGCTTTCCAGGTCTTAAGTAATTCATCCATCTCCATGTCTTCGTTTACTGGGTTCTCTTCAACATCTGATGTTGTTTCAGTCCTTTCATTCCAAGTACTTCTGGTCTCATACCCATGATGTGGATGCTACTGTGATGGGCCATCACCTACCAAAAAAATAAATATTAAATTTATATGGCCGATTTTTAAATATCATTGAAGTAGTTCATTAATATTAAAAAAAAACTCTGCAATGTAATTATTTACCTGGTCCTCTAGTTGGCACCATTGGAATGGTTTCCCTATTCACCCGATCTTCAGGTCAAAGAGGATCAACTATGACATTCGCTTCCATTAAAACGTCAAAATTTATAAGTAGAAAATTTATAAGTACATAATTATTAAGTATATGATTAATATACAACCATTTTACCATCGTGGGCCTCAGTCACAAGAACATCTTGGGGTTGCACCCCACTGGGATGGGGTTGTTGGGGAGCACCATGATCTTCTGGTTGTGTTGCACTATCAATGCTCTGTTGTCCAGTACTAATGATTTCGTTGATAGTACTGCTCCCCTGATTAAAACAAAGTAAGACATTAAATTATGGACGATATGAAACATTTACATATTTTATAACTAATGAAAGGTTAATGTGGACTACTTTTTATTTAAATTATCCCACAAACTGGATCTTGGGTATAACCCATGCTTTTCCTATGATCAACCACAAATTTATAACCATACTTGTAACCAAGTTGGAGGTCTTCCTCTGTGGTTTAAGTTCTGAATTCGTCGCCCTGCATTGCATAAGGGTATGGTTTTTTAATGTTTTTGGTTGCAATTACCTGAAATTTGTAAGGAAATAAAAATAATATTCTTAATGTTTTTAGGTCCTTACGATTCGTGACAGTAACCTCGAGTGGACGCCCTGGCCTAGCTTGTGTTGGTCATGTTTATAAATCCTTGCTTTGGTTACCTTCAAAGTGTCAGGAAACCTATCATCAAAATTTTCAAGTATGTTATATATAACCACACTTTTATTTATATCTAAAGCAAATTAAAGTTGGTATTGAAATCGAAATATTGTAATTTACCTTGGTGTACCAGTTATTTTTTCTCCTGATTTTTTCAAAATCTTCTCTTCTACATCATCAATGATCGCCTTCCACTCCCTCTCTGCAATTGAGGGAGGATGCTCATACCTTGGATTTCCTGCCAAGATTCATCTATAAACATCCCGCACATATTTTAAATATTCGTTCGCTGCAGAGGTGACCATTTTTTTATTGAACATGTCTACTCCAAAGAGGCCTTCAAGATAATCCATAAGTTCCCTTTTTAGGTTGGAATTATGGAAATTCCACCTCATGTGTAAGGTTTCTCCAAAAATCAACAAGGCCTTGCTCTCTAGGTTCCTATAAAAATGGTCATTTCCTACACACAAAAAGATATGATCATTAATTTAAAATTAATAATCTAGATGATTTGTGTATGAGATGGACAACATTAAATGATTAAAATATGAATTAAAACTACCTGGGAATCTTGATTGTTTTAATGGAATTCCATTATCGTCTACCAAAAATGTGTATGGAAGGGTCCCCATGCTTGTCACATGTCTATCTCCAGGAAATGCAACCATGTTAACCACATCACCAACCTCATATCTATCACCATCTCTAGACTCTGACCGATGTGTGGATGTCTGGTGATGTGTGTCATGGCTCCTATCTAAATTAGGTGTGGAAGATGGAGAAGTAAATAGTACTCTAGTATCTGTATGATTTCCTGCATCATGACTTTGTAGCATCTCTGCAATGCCAGTACTACCAACACTGGGCTGAACAGGCTACAAAAATCTCTTTATAAAAAAGAAAATGATTTTTCGTGAGATAATGTAAAACTTAAAGAAAAAGTTTCATAATTGAAAATATGAGTTTATTAGAAAAAAATACTATAAATTATGGTTATTACCTTATATGTGTTAAGTTGTGACATAAGGAGATGGATCTTTTCTAGGACATCGGGAGTTTGATCTGGACGATCTAATAAGCTAGCAAGTTCCTTGTTTTCTTTAATGAACTTTTTTTTTATTAATACCATCGGATCGGGGAATGAATACAACCCCTCCTCATCGGCGGAATCATGATCAATATGGCCTACCGACTACATATAATTTCAACAAAATCAATGTTATTTCAGTAAAATTATATAAGTAAATCATAAAATTCACGTAAAATGAAAGTGGAAATTGATAATCATTTACATGTTCTGCGATTGTCCCTTTTCCATGATCATCCTGGCACATTATAATATAATTATAACCCCCAAATATTTTTAAAAATGTTAACGATAACAAAAAAACTGATTTCCACCCAAATAAAATCAACCTCAACATTCAAGCTCCCACATTATAATAAAATTGGGACCGTGAAATATTTAAAACAATTTTAAAGATAAATAAATAAATATATATATATATATTGCAATAAGTAGAGGTTTCTTAAAGAGGTGTTTCACAAGTACCCGCACACTATTAGTCAATGTTTCTATTCGATTCAAATGGTAATCCACTAATAACTCTTCCCTGACAACTATCTTTTTTATTGTGCATAGGACTACCCGATTCTCTTCGCATCCCTCAGATATGCAATTCGGTTTCCTGTTTGTTGTCGCATGTCATGTGTTGTTTATAAACCTTGTGATATTTCCGGAATATTTAGGCCTTCCATCAATATAGATAGTCACTCCCTTACTTTTATCCTTGTTTATTAGTTGTATATAATTTGCGGCGAGTGCATATCTCCGCATACTTCGCATGTACCGGACCAGCTACATACAATCATTATAATTGTAACATGGTCTGACCTAGTCCATCAATTCAGTTACTGTATTCTATTTTACAATTATTCCATCAATGGAAAATATCCCCAGGCGATGCAGGGAGGATGGTGCAATGCGATATGTCCTATTGTTGACAATGAAGTCAACATCTATAGGAGGCAGTTGCTTAGGTAGCCATTGTTTCACCAAATTCTTATACCTGAGTGGCACCTCTATGTATCCTATGCTCTCATCATCATAATAGCATGATCCTCCTTCCGCAAGAAAAAATTCCACGCATCTACAAAATTTTCTTCTAACCTTTTCATCTCTGGTCCTTGTTTGCTTATCATATATACTAGATGCACTCACATTTCCCTCTATATTTCCTAATCTTTCCTCACTCGACGAAGAAATATCTGACAGATACCTGTTTGGTTGTAACTTTAGTTGCATGTGCAAGTGTTGTTAGTGAGTAGTCCATCCTCATCCTAGTTCCAATTTTTGAACTTTTGTTTTCTATATTCAAAGTTCTAAATAAATTTTTTATATCTTTAGTTTTGGATGCGCAATTAGACTAGGGTGTGATTACCAATATTAGTAGTGGCACTCATGCATGTAGTGGATTCCCAAATTAGTGAAGGGTATGAATATCTAGGTGGGTGAACCTTAATTCGACTCAGTTATCCATGCAAGAAATATACATTATGGTTAGATTTCACACTACGAAATAGTGGTCAACCACCTAATGTAATGTGACATCCTTCTTGATTTTGGACATATTAATGTGATAAAACTAAGGACATGATAATTTTATCATATGGATCTAAGAAACAAATAGTAGTAATTTTGTTCTTTGTTGTATTTGTGCAAATTGGAATTATTATAAGAAATTTCCATTCAAGATGAGGGTCAATGCTATGGAGTAAGAAATCCAACCATCAATTGGTGTGTTGAAAATTTTGGGTTATTTGGTTGGAATTAAGTCTAAGGCAAGCCAAGAGTAGAACTATACAAATATTAGTTTTGTTAAAGACAAGAGTAGAAGTATACAAATATTAGTTTTGTTCAAGCCAAGAGTAGAACTATACAAATATTAGTTTTGTTCAATCCAAGTTGAAGAATAAGTTAGTTATGGCAATGGTTAACAATAATGAAACCCACTTTTTTATGTAGGAAGTAGTGGTTGTCAAACTCAATGTGCATTTGAAATTGGTGCAGTATTTTTTCAAGGCAGTGAACTATAACATAGGTAGGGTGGTTGGCTTGGCTAAAGAAGTCAACTTATAGCTTGGACACTAGAGTGGAACTACTAGTTTCAAAGTGGTACCCATGGATGACTTTGAAGTTGTTTTTTTTAAAGAGTTTATGAGGATGTGATAGGTGGCACCAATCCCTCACCTTAACAATTTGTTAAGCTTTGATGACACAAAACTTCATGTAATTTCGATGTTGAGGGGGAAATAGAGTGCAATCACTAGGCGACTACCATGACTATGATTACCACAACCAATCATGCAATATTGCAACCTTACAAAGAGGAAGTTGGAGGTTTTAAGACATCAAAGAATATCTCGAGTGTATGGTTTTGATAACCTTTGGTGGATGAAGGCCCACATAAAAAATTATTTACTAGGTTTGAATCCATAGTAAATAACACTATGTCTACAATATCCAAAGTAGTGGATGTCTATTTAGAGAATCAAGATGGTCTAAACATTCGTTGGATGGTTCATTTGACTTAAGAAGTTCTAGAAAAAATGATGTAGACTTTAAGGAAGGAATGGATTCCAATGTTTCTAGTGGCATTGGTGGCCACTTTCCATCCTTCAATCACTAAACAAAATCATAGGATGACTCACTACTATCTTGGAAGGTAGTGGAGACAAAGAACCCCACAAGGAAGTAAGTGCCTAGTTTGGTGTAAGTTGGTAGGACTTAGAATATTTTAAACACGAGATCAAGAACTTGAGTCTATTAAAGAGAGAATCACATACAAAGAAGTTCATTAGAAAATCCGAGTAGGAGTGTTTGATTCTACAACACATGATGATGTACTTTCATGGTTTTCAATGTAGAATTGGACTAGCTACCTAGCTTGTTTGAAGGAATGAAGACAAAGGTGTACTAAGGCATGGGAAATTGGATTTGAAGGTAAGTACAAGTGTGTGTGGCAATGTGAATAAATTGAAGTGATTTTAGTTGAAAATGGATGGTGAGTCTCTGTAGTACAGTAGTTAGTTGACAGAGACATGTAGAATTTACGAGGATGTTGTTGGGGCAACATTGAACATAAGTGGTGGAGGATGTAAGGATTTTTTTTCCCATAAAGAACAAATGCACTTTCCACATGTACTATCTTTATCAAGGTGAAGGAAAATGGGATGAGTTGGTTGTGACTTAGGAACTTGACATGGTCTAGCCACACACATTACAAGTTGCATTGCAATATGGGTGAGGTGCTCACTAGAGTGAAACAACTTTTGCATATGGTGCATAGCGATTTGTCTTAAGTTGAGATGAAAAAAGTGTCATTGTATTGGTGGAGAAAAGGGATGATAAAGCTTAATGGAGAATATGTCGTAGTCAAATATTGAAGAGTGTGAATTTATAGGTTGGATAGGTCTACAACATGATAAGGTTGTAGGTATAAAGCGAGTCACTAGAAAGAACACCACAACAAGGAACACCTTAGTGGAAGTGTTTTGGGTTGAAACACTTGACATGCATAACTTAGTTGAGAAGATGGGTGTGGGAGAGTCACCCACTAATGAGTGGTGTGGTAACATTTGAAACATTGTGTTCAATGCTATAGTGTATTAGGGAAGTATTCAAGGTGCGAAAGAGTTTGCAGTGACAACGATCCAAGGAGGGAGAATGCTAACAAGATCTTCAAGAGAAATACTCCAATTTGAGGCCTATAAGAGGAAAATATCAGTTTCTATAAAGCAAGACTGCAATCAGCATGTAGGTCCAAGTTTGCAAGCAGGACATATAGAAACACTTAATGACTACATGGATTTCCCCCCTGCTGTTGAAGGTGGGAATGTGGTCTACTATGTTTCTAATTCCCAAAAGGTGGTGGGGGAACACAGCTCCTCCCTACAAGGAATTTCCTTCTTCTTGTCTAATCAATAGAGTTAAATAGGCTAATAAGGGCTTGGAAGTCTCAAATAGTTGTGTTAGTTGAATGCCATCTAGTTATTAGTCAACTTAGTAATGTATATTGGGGTTGTAACAGTGATTTGAAAGGGAGCCTCTTTTATTATATATTATCATAAGGCAGTATCTAGTGCAGTGCTTGTAATGTGGGAAGACATTGGAAATGTAAACCAAATAAGGTTTATGGAAGACAATTCAAGACATTAAGCTATTACCCACGTCCCAACATATGATTAGTAACTCTTTATTGTCAGAATCCATGCACCTACTAATCGTAGATACAAAGAAAGAGATGCATTCTAGGGTACAAATTAATATTGTAGAAGCTTTGGCTCGAGGAAATTTTAACAATACCTCATATTCACATGTTGGAAAAGGGGTTTTGAAAAATATTGAAAGAGGAATCTCCACCTACAATTTCAACTAAATATGTGCATTGGAGAGTAAGCTACGCAAATTGTTATTCGAACCTATATTTCAAGTATTTGTTTCTTAATAATTAATGGCAACACTGCATTTTTGTGAAGATAAAAATTGGATTAATCTTAGTAAATGGTTGCATATTATAAGGGGAAAATGGGAGGATGTATTTACAATAAAACTATATTTGGGTGGTGAATATTTTACGTGGTCTATTTACAATACAACTACATTCCTTGGCTAAGGTTTAGAGTAGGACATTAACATTCCTTGGATAAGGTTTGGAAAGTTTTGATTGTAAGGGGCCAATTGTTGTTGCTACACATTTACTTTTCTTGTTTAGAATATATCAAGGATAGAAGTTCAATGTAAAGTTTGAGGAACCATCAATATAGATGTACCAAGACTCATGGATCTAAGGGATAATGGCATGGTTGATGGGGAGAGACAAGGTTCAATTGGGCCATGGATAGTGAGTGGAGCAACCACTTGAATGAAATAAGGAAAGATATATGTTCCATCAAAAGGGGGATGTGTTGAAGAGGCTGGGAGAGGGTTAGATCAAGGGAAACAACTATTGATCTAAGAGGAGGATCTTCCCTCTTTCTTGGAAGAGAGGTGAGTTTAAATCTAATAGGGAGGTTTAGTGAGTTGAAAGTGAGGACCTCAAAATATATCAAGTCCTTGCGAGAAATATAGCTCAACACCTTGGATGAAAACCGAATGGTTGTATATTCCCACCTTCTCCTCCCATACTTGGATGAGTACGTGGTCATATACCATGGATGCAAGAGGGTGGAAGATTTAACATGCTCATGATTGGATTCTAGTTTCCCTAAATGTTAGTTTTGAGGCTGCATGCATTCCTATCAAAGAGGTTGGGAGAATGTTGGGAAAAAGAAGAGGAACCTCACTTATTTTTTAGAAAAGGGACACAACACTCCCTATTGTAGGGAAAGACTAGCATAAGAAATAACATTTACCAGATAGAGGGGGATAAAAGTAGTCTTTGACCACTTCTAGAATGGGACCATCCTTTTCAAGCAGGACAAGGAATAAAATATCTTCAAGGGAATTTTATATATTTCCATCAAGGACATGGACAATTCTAATGTGGACAATTTTGCATGGAGGCATTTCTCCCGGACCTCTTCATGAAAGATTGTGAATCTATGTTGCATGTACAAATATGTGAGATGTGGGTTTATGATAATATTTTGAATTATCCAATCACATTCTCCATTGACCTTGTGTAAACCATTCCATTTGGTGTTTGTTGCACTAAGTGTAAAGAACAATGTTGGAGAATTATAAGACGTAAGTTAGGTATGAGCTATTTGTTACCTCTTTATTCCATTTTTTTTAACGATATCCATATTTTGTATTGATCAAATGAGGAATTAACCTGGAACTAATGCCATTAGACACAAACTCAATCCTAAGGCCAACTACGAAGAAAAAAAAACACACACTAATTAATCTAGGAGTCAAGCATGCAAACAAACCTTCTCACAAAGAAGCGCTAGTTGGTGATGGAATCCAACATCGTAGAATCGATGCGTGAAGGGGATGAGTTTCGATGGGTGAGAAATTTATGCTGACAACCTTCTTAATGAACTAATGCCCCGATGCAAGTTACCTCACCGAGCAGTGGGCAACCCTCCAAGGAGTCCAAGTGAGTCTAGCCAACATTGATCCAAGGTACAACACCACCTTCCCTATTTTGTCACATTGTGTAGGAATTCTAAAATATTATGGCCTCTATGGTATGACCTACTATACCAAAGCATAGGGGGACATTTGACAGTCAACACCAAGACCAACAAATCAGGTTTGATTACTATAAGGGCCCCAATGGGACTTCGTGATTGACCCTTGTGTTAGAAGGGCTTCCCAAAGTTAGTGATATAGAAACTGGATTTCACTTGCTAACTCAAGGATTTATGTTTGTTTAGAATCTTTGGAAATTTATTCTCACAATCCTATTCCAAATATCTACACCTAAGCTAAGATGGGTTTGAAGAGCCCTAGAAAAGTTTCTAGATAAATTTTAATTAGTGCTTGATTTTAGGTTGTTGTTACTCAAAGGAGTGGTCGTGAAACTGATGGTGTTTTGACTCGACTCTTTAAACCATGCAAGAGGAAAATGAAATGCAAGAATTTCAACTTCGATGAAAACTAGCTATGGGAAGGAGCAAGAGGTTTTAAGAAAAGAAATAATTTCTTGATAGATTACTATATGTGCAGTACTGCTAATGACAAAAAGTATGAGCTAATTATCTAGATAAATGGAAGCAAAATGACACAAATTTTAAAAATACCATGCAAATGTCATAGTTCACTTAGTACACCTATACAACATTGAATCAAATGTCATCATTTCTAACATAGTAAACTTTTATGATGATAGAGACCACCATACACATCTTGAATAATCAAAAGGATCACGGGGGCTTCGCCTTGTTGACCAATATATTATCATGTTCATTCATAAAGGGGTTTTTTTAATTATGAAAAATAGAGTCAATATATTGTAGGTATTGGGAACCTTGTTGAAGGTAACCCAACCTTGGAGAGAGATAAAATATCACCTAAATAACAACAATTTTGATGTGAACATGTTCTATAATCTTATCAATGAGGCAAGAATACCTATGTTCATGATGACAATCATGTTAATTACAATATGAAACCATAACATGTGTAACATGATACATTTGAATTCAGGTCATAATACCCCTATGAAATAAATGTTACTTATGGTTGAAATATGTGATGAATGGGTGTTGCCTTGATGAAGGACCAAAACTATTATAATAATCAAATCCCACTAGAAAAGTGCTTTGAACATGTTGATAGTTAACCATTGATAATCCTATGTTGATGGTTCAAAAATAATGAAAAATAGTCATATTACATGTTCATTGGTATTCAACTAGATCTAGCTATGGTCATCTTGATGTACAAATTATCCATAAGGTGACATTAGTGAGGTCATGTGTCATTGATTCTAGAAAGGCATTGTTGAAGGCATGAGGTGAAAATGTTAGCATGGGGATGGAAAATGAACATAAGGAAACAACGTTAATTAAGCACCATCGAGGGTAGGAGGAGAGCATTGAGAGGAAGGAAATTTCATGGAAATGAAGGTGACCTTATAGCTATAGGCTACAAGATGCAACCACAAAATATAACCTCTTAGGGAAGATATCAAGGGAGTGGTGACTAGTCTCAACTAAGGAATGCCATATTGAATTCATACCTAATCAAGACAATGAACTAAAGGGAGATAATCAAAGATGAATGGATCGAGGAAATAGGTGGTCAATAAGAGAGTGAATGAGGAAGATGGAAGCCCCAAAACATTTATCCTACTAGATGCAACAATCAAGTATACCCGGTCTTATACTACTCCAAGAATCGCACCCTTGGAGATGAACTCCATCCTTATTTTATATATCAATCCCTCAACTACCTCCATAATAAAATATTCAAGAAAAATTTGGATATATTTCTTTTGGTGAAGCACCTCTTATAAAAACACAAATCTAATATGGCTTCCTTTTATTGGAAAAAAGTGTCCTTGAGAAGGTGAATGATTCCAAGTGTTTACATATGAGCCTACAATGTCTTGCAAATAGAATCACACGAGGGAATTCCTCCCACGACAATAACTTTATTCAATAAAGCCCTCCTCAAGTATATCCAATTATCTCCTTTAGATTTGTAATCTATGCTAGATTCCACCTACATTGTCATTAAAAAATTTACTTATGGAGAGCACTTCTCATCTCAACAAATAATGTTCACTACATTCCAACAACTAAAACAATATATTAATCCACTCAAATGATGGTCGATCCTTCCAAGGAAAATGTTTGACAAGTATGAGGGAAGTAGAGTGACGAGTGCAACCATCACATGAAGGGTGTTCTTCAAGCATCCAATACCACTCCATGGGAACTGACATGCCTTCAAATATATGATTTTGCCTCAGAATGTGTAAGATGCACCCTAAATAAAAAGAATATGTATGAAAATGTACCAATAAGGGATCCAAAAAGGAAGAACTCTTCCACATGCACCACCACACCTCAAAATATGAAATGATGCCTCAAAAGGTAATCCTCAATTAGTAAGTTTTCATCAAAATTGTAGCTATGCCTTCCAATATATACATTCTCCATGAACAAGATGTTGAAAAAAGGTATTCAAATAATGCAACAAGTTTCCATGCATCATGAGTTGGAACACCACCCAGGAAGGAGAGGAGAGTGAAAAAATAGGAGGGGATTTCCTCTTTAGTCATGAAGACTTGCAAAGGAGAATTAGATGCCTAGAATCCCAAGAGGCAACTCTACTCTGCAAAATCTACTAGGTGAGAAAATTATCAAGTTTGGGGTTCATGTCTTAAGAGTGATAGGGAGAAGGAGGTTATGGACCAAGGGAGGGAAAACATCTAAGGAGGTCTATGAGAGAATCAAAGACACTTGAGTGTAATAATAGTATTTACAATGAATAGAATCATGAAGTCTACAACAGAAAAGTGTAGGGGCAAAAAATATATATACTAAATTGAAGCTTAGAACCTTTATCGAAATTGTGAGAGGGGTGATCAGTGGTAAAAGTAAGAACCACGGGACAAAATAGTAGTTATTGTGAAGATATATATGGAGTGATTGAACGTAAAGTGTGTTTCAAGAACAAATTTCAACCTAAGACTATTCTCACAATGATGCCAATGTTAAAAATAGGGTTTTAACTACATTTAACAAAGGATTACCGATTTCAGTGAGATAGAGGATAGACACTACCAAGTTTTGCGGCATCTCCACAGGTTTGTCCAGATAGGGGCACTCCTTTGCCTCTGTCGATGTCCAATCAAAATGTTGGACTGAATATCGCCACTCCTCTACCTCTGTCGGATGGGGTTTTTCTCCTCTGCGTCAAACACAAATATGTATGGCGACTGGTATGGGGTTTTTCTCTGTGAATGTGATGTATGGGCCAATTTTTCTCCTCTCCTGTTGTGTGTTGTGTAGTTTCGACCTCACGCGGGAATATCCAAGCTAGTAGATGGCTTTGTGAATGCAATGTATGGGCTAGTTTTGATACAAACTTGGTGTGTATTGTGTATTTTCCACCTCATTTTGTAGTTTCCACCAGAAGATGGTTGTTCGCGCCCAATTTTATTTTTAATGAATGGGAGCGGGAGGATTACTTTGTCATTTGTATTTTTTTTTTGTTTTTTTTTATGTTTTATTATTATTATTATTTGTTAATTTAATTAATACATATTTTAATTAAATTCATTATAATATAAATTTTAATTGTGATTTTTTATTAATTTTAATTAATATATAACTTAATTTAGAAATCTTTCCATCCAAAATAAGGAAATGTGCTCCTACATACCTAGGGATTGATGTATACAATCATTAGGATCATTATAAATCTTGAAATCAGTTCAAGAAATAGATATTATGGTAGGGAATGATGTAAATAGTAACTTAGTATCTTGGAATCACCCTAACCATTTGTGGCTAGGAAAAAAAAATTAGGGATCACAACAATGAGCTATATAAGAGATCACCTTAATACGAGCAATCCATGACTGCTTTCATGCACTCGTTATAATCCTATATGATTAAGGGTTAATAAATAAGTTGTAGTTTTCCTTCAGTAAGTGGATTGGTCGAAAGAAAAAATCCCTTGATTGGTCGAGAACTTAATATTTATGTTTATATCCATTGGTACAAGGTGCAGGATGTCATGTTTGATTATAGATATGACATGAACATCATTCCAAAAAAATCGTGGTAGATGATGGGGAGCCTATTAGTATACTAACCCATTCAATTGCAGTTGGTGGATTAATACATAATTTTCCCCATTGGTCTCCTAAAGGATGTTGAGGTCAAAATTGAAACTTTAAAAATAATGGTATATTTTGAAGTCATTGAGGTTGTTGATGAAAATCATAATCCTCTCACTCTCTTGGGATTCTAATGGGAAATTGAAAACAAAAAAATAATTAATGTAAAGAAAGGGAAAATGGATTTTGAAGCCAATGGAACTAGATTGATACAACCCATTGATCCAATCAAAAGGAAATGATACATAGAGATAATAGATGACATCATTGATGGTGCCAGAGTGGTCCAATAATATAACTTAATGGAAAAAATATAGAATGGTTATACCAATCCAATAAGAAAAAAGACTAGTGAGTTGGAGAAGAATATGTTATTATAATTCAAATAGCTAAGAAGCATTATAAGATTGGAAAAAAATAATTATAATATTTTGTCTCATTGTTGTGCCATGATTAGGTCTATCCATGATATTGGTATAGATCTACCAATCCCTCCCATATTTGATGGTATAGGGAGTGTTGAATATTTTATGGAGGATCTAAGCTTAGTGGTGCTTGGAGGATTTTGTATAAGAACTAGATGTGACATTGAGATACACACCATATAGGTGGTGGGATACTTATAGACATGGAATTGATAGATGGGAATAAGTCCAACCAAAATTTAAAAATAAATTTTCTATGCCACTCAAGTACCAAGCGATTAACATTCCAAGGGAAACAAAAGATACAATCATATTTATGAAGTTTTATGAGGGAAATAACGATCTTATCTTACATAGATATGGGCTCAATCATAGGTGGACTTGGAAGGGATTTATAGAAAAACATTGGGTCCACAATTTTATGTACATCTTGGGGAATATCCTTAAGTTATAGTAACTACATAAGGATATTTGTTGATTGACCCATAAGTGGAAGGCTTTCAGTGAAGGGTTCTACTCAACATTCCCATATCTAGGTAGGACCCTTAGTATCATTTATTCTCTAAAGTCCATTACTTATTTCCTATTTGATACTTGAGTGACCAAACCACCAAGGTGTGTATGTAAGTACATAAACACAAGTAGCAATAGAAATAACTTGTTCTCAACTAGGGAGATTGTTATCACCTAAAAATCACTTATAGAGCTATACAAGTCTTGTGTTGTTATTTGAGGACTACAACATGAATCCTAATACTTACAACATTCAAATAGGGCCTATCTTATTCCCTGACCATGGACAAGATCCCATGAGCCTTACATGGCTCATAAAACTTGTGAGTGGTGTCCATATCCCACCCAATGGCCACAAATTCCGAAGAGAGGATTAGTGTGGTGTTTTAAGGCCTTTTTCATGGCCATTAATCCTGAGAAATTTGTGTAGGGCCTAAGGAATTTGTTTCCCTCCCTTGTCCATGGTATAGGTTAGGAGATCCATTCTTATTTTGATATAAAAAATATATTAATGGTTCCCACATTCCGAATTGGAGCCCTTTTTCATGGCCATTAAGTAAAATAAATGTTTGTTTACAGCCTAAAGCCCTTGTTTTCCTCCCTCAATGATGTTATAAGCCTTGAATACAATATGTGGCATGAAAAAATTATTATGGAATCCATATCCCACTTAGAGGCTAAAGATCATTTAGAAATGATATACATGGTTGTTCAAGTCCTAGTGCATGGCCCTTAAACTCAAAAAGATTCATTTTGGACCCAAGTTACTTGTTTTCCTCCCTTCAACATGGTATAGTCCCTAAGATCCATTCTTACTCTTTAAAAAAACATATCAATGATTCTAAAGATACTGCACAAAGGTGAAAGATCCTTTGCATAGGTCTTGTCTAGTTTTTTTATGACTACATCATGACACTCTCTCCTGGGAATATTTAAAAAAGGAATAATCACCTTATGTTCATTGAAGGATTAACATAGTTAAGGGGGAAATAAGGGTATTAATCCCTAACTGAACCTTCTTGAGATCAAATTCCATGTTTAGGGGAGGAAAAAACTTGGAATTTATTCCCTAAACATCACTTCTTAGGATCAATCACCATGGACAACACCTGAAAAACATAACACAAGCCCTATCTAAGGGGTTTTTAGCATCAGAGTGGGATATGGAGTCCATTAGGAGGTTTTGTGCATTGATTATATATCATAGGATCTTGACCATTTTCTAGGAAGGAAAACAAGTGCCTCAATATATTGTTGAATATTCTTGAGCTCAAGAGCCTTGAATGATTGCTCGAGCCAGCGCATGAGTCCATTGTATGGGTTGTTTGTAATCCTATGAGTGGTATGTGGGAACCATTAGTAGGTTTTATGCATTGGAAATGGGTCTTAATTCCTAAACATGTTCAAGGGGGTGGGGGCGTGGGAATGACATTAAGCCCTAATTGAACCTTCATGAGCTCAAGCACTATGAACAACACCTAGAACTATGACATGAAACCTCACTAGGGGGTCCTTTTCCTGGGAGGTGGATATCTTTTCCATTAATATGTTTTCCTCACTAAATACAAATCTCAATACATTTACCATGATCATAATAGGGAAAAAATATACTTTATGATGGAAAATAAACCTTAATATAGGCATCATGTGTTGTGAACAAGCCCTCCAACAATGGCACATGCCCTCTTTGTGGGTTCTTTTACTTTGGAGTGGTCTTCCAGGTGCCATTAGGTGATTTTTTGAAAAATGGATGTGTTTAGAGGCCTTTATCGTGACCAAATAAGGAAAATAAGTCCTCTTCCCTTACAAGAAGTGTTTAGTGCCAAAGATTTCATTTTGAAACATGTCAGGGTGAGGGAGTTTTACATGCCAGGGTGAGGGATTCATATTCTCCTTTATGAAATTTGGAATTTAAGAAGGATCTAAACTACTTAATTTATGAAATTTTAAATATTGTTTACCAAACATATACCACTTAAATTTAAGAATTTAATATTTCTATTGCTTAAAAAATTGAATTTGTTTAACAAGCTTGGTCATTAAGCATAAAAAATATTCATTTAGGGAAGAAGGCCCTGATTTTCTTCCCTTGGTGACGATATAAACCTTGAATTACATATATTGTGCAAAAAAATTCCTAATGCAACCCATATCCCACTAGAACGTCAAATATTTATTAAATAAGATCTACATGGTTTTTTTAGGCCTATTTCATGGCCCTTGAATCTGAGAACTTTCATAAGGGATATATGGATATATGGCCTATTTCTAAGGGATATATGCAATTTGGGTGGGATATGGTCACCATTCACAAGTTTTGGGCATAATGTATAGCAAAGAACTAAAGGTGCTTAGGCCCTATTTGAATCTTCTCAGGACCGAGATTTGTGATGTAGTTTTTAAACAACCACACAAGATCTATGTATGTTATCTTTGGAACCACTGGTACGTTTTCATAGTAAGAATAGGTCACAAGGTGTGTACCATGACAAGAGAGGGAAAAAAGGGCATTAGGTCCTAAACATATTTTGTTTGTCTCATTGGTCATTAACAAGGCCTCAATCCACCATATCTATCATATTTAATAGACTTATATGGTGCTTGGGTGGGATATGGGTTCCATTCACAATTTTTTTCACACCATGTATGGAACATAGGTCTTTTCCATGGTCAGGGAATGAACATATTTAAGAGATATTTGACCTTCCAGTGGGATATGGGTGCCAAGGTTGTTTGATATCAAGGTTGTTTCAAAGTGACTATTTTTTTTTAATTCCTAACCTCCAAGGGATTTTTGTTTTGCAATTATTATCCATTTTACTAAGGGAATCCTCATTTCCTTTCTTCTCTTATAGAAAAACTGAAACATTTTCCTCTTCTTTCCTCTAGTATACCAATTGGAATGTATGCTAAGAAAATATCAATTCAAGCACTATGTAACGAATCTCAATTATAAGAAGACTCAAATAGGACCTAACAACCTTATGTTCTTTCCTTAACCATGGGTGACATAACACTATCATTCAACAGTCAAATTGTTACATTTCAATTTCATGCATCATGTGTGAGGGCTTGAGCCACCACAAAGGAAACATAGAAAGAATATTTGTCTTATGAACAAGCTAGGGAACTATCCATTTTGAGGTTTGGAATAGAATTTTTTCTTATAAAATACACTACATTGGACCATATAATCCCTACACTCCTTGAAAACCATGTAACACCATTCAAAGACACATTCTTGCGATGAATTAGCTATATTATCGACGAACTTTTTTCGTCGATAGTATAGCTAATTCGTCACAAGATTATTTACATTTGTCTCTCTTGAGATGATATCAAATGATCCTTGGATTCATTTCATACTTGGTTTATCAACTTGAAATTAAAATTTGATACTTTGCAATCTATTTGTACCTTGAGTCAAATACAAATATAAAATTAGGAATCAATAACATATCTACTAGAACATATGAAAAATAGGGTTTATGGTTTACATGATGATCATAAGATGATGGAAGAAAGTGGTTCTGTGAACCAAATTTGAGTCCAGAAACCCTCCCATGTTGTTAAGGCATGTGAATAGTCTATCCATGTCAAATTTCAATGCATACAGAAACAATTTGAAAAAATTTCAATGTTGGCCTCATTCACATGTTATTGTTGCCCATGTCTAGTATTTTTATTGTGTTGATTAATAAATCAACAAAAAAGAGGTATTTTTCATCACAACTATGACATAGATACATTGTATATACAATATTAATGTAGAACCTGAAAGCAAAATGAAGAAAGACTGATGAAAACTTAAAACTTGTGTCAACCAATTTGTGTACTTTGAAAGAAAATTAGGGTTTATGGTTGACATGATGAATCGATGATGGAATAAAGTGGGTGTTTGAGTCAAATTTGAGTCTAGAAACCCTCCCATATCGTTAAGGCATGTGAATAGTCTATCGATGTCAAATTTTAGTGCATACAGAAACAATTTGAAAACATTTCAACATTGGCCCCATTCACAGGTCATTGTTACCCGTGTCTAGTCCTAGCACAATTTTTGTTTCTTGTTCCTTCTAAAATTAGTTCGAAAGTACACACGTCCCCGCATCTAGTACTGCAAGGGATTATTTTTATGGTGTTGATTAAGAAATCAACAAAAAAGAGGGATTTTTCATCACAACTATGAAGTAGATACATCGTATATACATTAATGTAGAACCTAAAAGAAAAATGAAGAAATACTGATGAAAACTTAAAACTTGCATCAACCAATTTGTGTATTTTTAAATAAAATTAGGTTTTATGATTTACATGATGAATTTATGATGGAATAAAGTGGGTGTGTGAGTCAAATTTGAGTCCAGAAACCCTCCCATATCTTTAATGCATGGGAATAGTCTATCCATGTCAAATTTCAATGCATACAGAAATAGTTTGAAAACATTTCAACGTTGGCCCCATTCACAGGTCACTGTTGTCCGTGTCTAGTCCTAGAACAATTTTCGTTCCTTGTTCCTTGTAAAATTCGTTTGACAATACACACATCCTCACATATAGTACTGCAAAAGATTTTTTTTGGTCCTAATGTCTGAATTTTGTTTGTCCATTGACCATGGTGTAGTCCCCAAGATCCATTATTTTTGTACAAAACATACTAATGGCATAAAATATTTCACACAAAGACCCAACATCTGCTACATAAGTCTTTTGTATTTTTTCAAGGACTATGTAAGGAATCTCAATTCTACGAAGATTAAAATATGACCTAAGAACATTTTGATCTTTCCTTATCCATTGGTGACATAACACTATCATTCAATAGTAAAATTGTTACATTTCATTGTCATGCATCATCTATGAGGGCTTGAGCCACCACAAAGGAAACATACAAAGAATATTTGTCTTCTGAAAAAGATATGGTACTATCCATTTTGAGGTTTTGCATAGATATTGTTCTTATAGAATACAATACATTGCACCATATAATCCCTACACTCCTTGCAAACCATGTAACACCATTCAAAGACACATTATTGTGATGAATTAGCTATACTATCGATGAACCTTTTTTGTCGTTTTCGTCGATAGTATAGCTAATTTGTCGCAAGATTATTTACATCTGTCTCTCTTGCGACGATATAAAATGATGCTTTGATTCATTTCATATTTGGTTTAACAATTTGAAATTAAAATTTGATACTTTGCAAGCTATTTGTACCTTAAGTCAAATACAAATATGAAATTAGGAATCATTAACATATCTACTAGAACATTTGAAAAATAGGGTTTATGGTTTACATGATGATCATATGATGATGGAAGAAAGTGGGTCTGTTAGTCAAATTTGAGTCCAAAAACCCTCTCATATCGTTAAGTCATGTGAATAGTCTGTCCATGTCAAATTTCAATGCATACAGAAACAGTTTGAAAAGATTTCAACGTTCGCCCCATTCACATGTCACTTTTTCTCGTGTCTAGTATTTTTGTGGTGTTGATTAAGAAATCAATGAAAAAAGAGGGATTTTTCATCACAACTATGATACAAATACATTTTATATACAATATTAATGTAGAACCTAAAAGAAAAATTAAGAAAGACTGATGAAAACTTAAAACTTGCATCAACCAATTTGTCTACTTTGAAAGAAAATTAGCGTTTATGGTTTACATGATGAATTGATGATGGAATAAAGTGGGTGTGTGAGTCAAATTTGAGTCCAGAAACCCTCCCATATCGTTAAGTCATGTGAATAGTCTATCCTTGTCAATTTTCAGTGCATAGAGAAATAGTTTGAAAAAATTTCAACGTTGGCCCCACTCATAGTTCACTGTTGCTCGTGTCTAGTCCTAGTACAATTTATGTTCCTTGTTCCTTGTAAAATTAGTTCAACAGTACACATGTCCACACATATAGTACTGAAAGGGAGTATTTTATGGTGTTGATTAAGAAATCAACACAAAAGAGGGATTTTTCATCACAACTATGACACAGATACATTGTATATACATTAATGTGGAACCTGAAAGAAAAATGAAGAAAGACTGATGAAAAATTGAAAATTGTGTCAACCAATTTTTGTACTTTGAAAGAAAATTAGGGTTTATGTTTTACATGATGAATTGATAATGGAAGCAAGTGGGTGTGTGAGTCAAAATTTGAGTTCAGAAACCCCCATATCGTTAAGGCATGTGAATAGTCTATCCATGTCAAATTTTAGTGCATACAGAAACAGTTTGAAAAAATTTCAACATTGGCCCCATTCACAGGTCATTATTTCTCGTGCCTATTCCTAGAACAATTTTCGTTCCTTATTCCTTGTAAAATCAGTTTGACAATACACACGTCTTCACATCCAGTACTGCAAGGGAGTATTTTTATGGTGTTGATTAAGAAATCAACGAAAAAGAGGGATTTTTCATCACAACTATGACGCAGATACATTGTATATACATTAATCTAGAACCTGGAAGAAAAATGAATAAATATTGATGAAAACTTAAAACTTGTGTCAACCAATTTGTGTACTTTGAAAGAAAATTAGGGTTTATGGTTTACATCATGAATTGATGATGGAAGAAAGTGGGTGTGTGAGTCAAATTTGAGTCCAAAAACCCTCTCATATTGTTAAGGCATGTGAATAATCTATCCATGTCAAATTTTAGTGCATACAGAAATAGTTTGAAAAAAATTCATCATTGGCCCCATTCACAGGTCACTATTTCTCGTGTCTAGTCCTAGTACAATTTGTGTTCCTTGTTCCTTGTTCCTTGTAAAATTCATTCGACATTACACACATCCCCGCATATAGTACTTCAAGGGAGTATTTTTATGGTGTTGATTAAGAAATCAATGAAAAAGGGGGATTTTTCATCACAACTATGACACAGATACATTGTATATATGTTAATATAGAACTTGAAAGAAAAATAAAGAAAGACTGATGAAAAATTAAAACTTGCATCATCCAATTTGTGTACTTTGAAAGAAAATGAGGGTTTATGGTTTACATGATGAATTTATGATGGAAGAAAGTGGGTGTGTGATTCAAATTTGAGTCCATAAAAACGCATGTGAATAGTCTATCCATGTCAAATTCCAGTGCATACAGAAATAGTTTGAAAACATTTCAACATTTGCCCCATTCACAGGTCATTGTTGCCCATGTCTAGTCCTAGTACAATTTTCGTTCCTTGTTCCTTGTAAAATTCGTTCGACAGTACACACGCCCCCCCATCTAGTACTGCAAGGGAGTATTTTTATGGTGTTGATTAAGAAATCAACCAAAAAGAGGGATTTTGCATCACAACTATGACACAGATACATTGTATATACAATATTAATGTAGAACCTAAAATAAAAATGAAGAAAGACTGATGGAAACTTAAAAATTGCATCAACCAATTTGTGTACTTTGAAAGAAAATTAGGGTTTATGGTTGACATGATGAATTGATGATGGAATAAAGTCGGTGTGTGAGTCAAATTTGAGTCTAGAAACCCTCCCATATCGTTAAGGCATGTGAATATTATATCCATGTCAAATTTGAGTGCATACAAAAACAGTTCGAAAAAATTTCAACGTTGCCCCATTCACAGGTCATTGTTGCTCGTGTCTAGTCCTAATACATTTTTTGTTTCGTTCGACAGTACACACGTCCCTACATCTAGTGCTGCAAGGGAATATGTTTATGGTGTTGATTAAGTAATCAATGAGAAAAGGGGATTTTTCATAACAACTATGACACACATACATTGTATATACATTAATGTAGAACCTGAAAGAAAATTGAAGAAAGGTGATGAATTGTATGCCATGTGTACATTTGAAGATACTTGTGATGAATTAGCTATACGTAGAACCACACCATCCATTTCCTTTGTGTATCCCATGTAAATATTCTTGCGACGAACTAGCTATACTATCGACAAAAAAAAATTGTCGTTAGTATAGCTATTTCGTCGCAAGATTATTTAGATTCATCGATCTAGCAACGATATCCTTTCCTTCTGTCTTGCCAATGAATTTCCTTCTTTGTCTCTCTTTCTGAAGGAAATGTTTGCATAAGTGATGGGTACTAAATTATCCTTGATTCTCTCCTCTAATACTTATGCTTGAAGGTTAAAAAGATCAACATAAGCTTAGAACAAAATCCAATATCAACATATTGCTCTACTGCTATAGAGACTACTCTTAAATGACAAATTCCAACACTTGATGGTTTTAATTAGGATTGATTTCATATTTTGTTTATCAACTTGACACTAAAATTTGATACTTTGCAAGCTAGTTGTACCTTGAGTCAAATACAAATATGAAATTAGGAATCATTAACATATCTACTAGAACGTATGAAAAATAGGGTTTATGGTTTACATGATGAATTGATGATGGAATAAAGTGTGTGTGTGAGTCAAATTTGAGTCCAGAAACCATCCCATATCGTTAAGGCATGTGAATAGTCTATCCATGTCAAATTTCAGTGCATACAGAAAATGTTTGAAAAAATTTCAACATTGGCCCCATTCACAGGTCATTGTTCCCCACGTCTAGTCCTAAAACAATTTATATTCCTTGTTCCTTGTAAAATTCTTTTGAAAGTACAAAAATACCCACATCTAGTACTGCAACGGAGTATTTTTATGGTGTTGACTAAGAAATCAATGAAAGAGAGGGAATTTTCATCACAACTATGACACATATACATTGTATATAAATTAATGTAGAACCTGGAAGAAAAATGAACAAAGACTGATGAAAACTTAAAAATTGCATCAACCAATTTGTGTACTTTGAAAGAAAAATAGGGTTTCAACAAAAATTATATAGAAATGACAAACACGTTCATCGAAACTTCATTGATGCAATACTATGACAACAATATTGATGACATCTTATACGATCATTATGGTATAAAAATGAAAGTGCTTCTCTTGGTTTCAAGAATAATTTATCCTCTACTGAACAAGGCCAGCCACGTGAAGGTGGAAGATCATATGGCCCCTCCCCTCCTCCTCACATCACTCTCAATTGTTCCCCAATACCCAATCTATAAAATAGAAAATAATTGAAAGCAACGTCCTATTAAGATTCATGCATAGAAACTACAAAAACAAAAATGAATGAAGGTACATGAAATTATGTGTTTGTAAATGATATTTTTAGTTTACCACATACTTTAGTATATTGAAAACTATTTTCAGGTTTCACATAATAATTAAATAACATGTAACATAGGATATAAAAATGTCGCATAAAACTTAAAACATGTAATTAACCCATGGCATTATAAGTAAATTATTTTAAGAGACTAATTCATACAAATTAAAATATTATATAGTCATGTCCCTAGTCCAACATCAAAATCTGTGTAATCATCCTTATTCTATATATTAATCTTCTTCATCAAACTTGACATCTGTATCATCATCAAGAATTGAAATATTATCTCCTACACCTGGATCATGATCTTCTTCGTCTTCTTCATCTATCGACCTTGCATGATCTTTCGGCTTTGTTTGATCTGGCGAATCATCTTCTTGATCTTCAATATCATCTTCTTCCTATAAATGAGTATACTTAATTTTACTTCCTCTTGGATCATATCTAACAACAAATGACCAATCCCTCTCACCTAGAACATTTGAGTAAAATACCTGTTCACATTGCCTTGAAAAAATATAGCGATCATGTCCTCTTTCAAACACCATTTTTTTAATCATTGGAAATACGTTGGCATGTTGAATAATAGTTCTTTCCTCATCACGTTCATGCATTCGTAACCTATACCATTTGACATCGAACCTAACTAATTTGAAGGAATTAAAGTCACACTCAAGTATTGATCTAAAATTGAAGAAGACTTGAAATACTTGAAATTATTTGCAATGTAAATGTTATGTGTTTAAGGAAAAAGGATTAGTTTGCAACACATAGATTAAGGGATTACTTATGCAAAATACACATAGACAGCAGCATAATCAATGAACATAAGCACATAAACACAACAACTGATAAAGGATTTCACCCCTCTCTTGGGCTACATCTCCTGGTCCAGCTTCCAATGGATCATTATTATTAATTGCTCAAAAAGTGATCAAAAACATGTCTTACAATGCTCAAATTGACAAACCGATTTCTCCAATGGCTTCAGAGCGTCCAAAAACCCCTGTCTGGGCTCTTTCGGCACCTCAATCGGTTGAAAAACGAAGAAGTTAAGCCTCCTGGAAGTCTCCCTCTTCAAGCTTGTTGTCTCTGCATCTACAAATTGCACCCTTGTCAATTAAACCTGGCTCACACACAATAAGTAGCATGAAAACCCATCACCAGGTGCAACTGCGCCAACGGTGCAAACCATAGGACGGTTAAGGGCACGCCAACCCCTAACCGCCTAGCACCTAGGCGTATGGGTCATGTGACCGCGCACATTGGCAAAAAGTGGTTAATGGTTACAACGGGTTTAAACTTCCCCCGCGCTCCGGTTAGGGTCACATGGCATAAAAGAAAAGGACCAAGGGCTATGTTAAAACCCCATGCGCCAACCGTTACAACCACAATGTAACCGCATATACACACACTCCATTTATAACCGTGCGCATATACATATATAGTGGACACATGAAACAACTATGCGACCATGGGCCGGGGCTAAGCCCCGGCTCGACCCCACCCATATATACAACATGTACAATTGAAATAATATATAACACACATGTATAATAAGAACCATGCGGCGGTACAGTGGTCGGGCGAATATTGCGAAGTCTTTACACGGTGGGGAGGTCCGGGGGTCGAACCCCATGGACTCCAATAGTTTTACACAACAACCATAAACCAATAAAGGGGTGCCACGTGAAAGCCCATGATTGGGCCACGTGGAACCCAATCATTGACCAGAAAACTGCCACGTGTCAACACATCATTCACCTTAAACAACCAACTAGATTCTGCCATGTCATCGTACGGTCTGTACGGCCCTGCCACGTCAGCCTGTACGGACTGTACGAACTGTACAATCAGCAGCATTTTTTTCCCTGTTTGACTTGACGAACAGATTGCAATATCTCTCATTCCTGACGTCTGCTTGAGAAGAAATGAGTTGCGTTGGGTTCGCAACGACGAGGTCTATGCTTTCGTTTGGTTTGAAGTGATTCCAAGCACTTTGAATTTTTGAGCAAAATTTGATCCCCTGATCACACCTCCCCATTGGGAAGCTTTTGGACCTCCAAAAGACTATTTTCAGTATATGTGATGATGAGGGTATAGTTCCCTCACTCTTCCAACCTCAATCCACTTGGCTTTGCTTGGATTCATCCCTTTAAGACCAACTCGAAGATACTCCACATTTCCTCATTTTGAAGTTCGCATTCTCCTGTCAAGGATGGTGTCTTCCTGCAGTTCTGTTAGATACTCTGGAGAAAAATCATCTATAGAAGGAATCTGAACATGCTCTCCTTGATCATCGATCAATGGAGGCTCATACAACTTCAAATTCTCAACATTAATAACTGCATACATCTGCATATAAGGAGGCAAATCTAAACGAAAAGCATTGTTACCAATCTTGTCGATAATCTTGAAAGGACCATATCGAATCGGTTTCAACTTTTTACCTTCTCCTTTAAGCCTCTCCTTACTGATGTAAATCCAAAATTCATCTCCAACTTGGAAACTGTGATCAACACGATGCTTGTCATGTCTCGTCTTGTACTTGGCCTGACTCTTTTCCAACTTCTCTTGCACCACTTGATGTATCGACTGAATTTGTTCAATGAACTTATCTGCCCTATCAATGTCATATTGACCATCGACAACAATATCTTTCCCAAAGATAAAATCTAAAGGCGACTTGGGCAAATAGCCAAAACATGCTTCAAATGGCGACGTTTGCGTCCAAGAGTGCTTAGCTCGATTGTACGCATGTTGAATGTAGTGTAAATGTTCATCCCAAAGTTTAGGATGCTTGCTGCAATAAGCACGAAGAAGATGCACCACGGTACGATTTACCACCTCTGTCTGACCATCTGTTTGTGGATGAAAAGTTGTTCTCTTTTTAAGTTTGGTGTCCTTGAGTGCCCATAAACTCGACCAAAAACTTCCAACAAATCGATTATCCCGATCAGAAATAATGGACTTAGGCAATCCAAAATGCACCCAAACATTTTGAAAGAACAGCTGTGTCGTTTGTTCTGTTGTTACCTACTTAGTACAAGGAATCAAAATACACATCTTGCTAAATCGATCAACCAAAACATAAAGATAATCATGACCACGTCTTGACATAGGTAAACCACCAACAAAATCCATGGAAATACTTTCCCAAGGTCGAGAAGGAACTGGAAGTGGAGTGTACAAACCCAACTTTCGATTGCTAGGTTTACTTGTAGCACACA
>ML819630.1:35789-54662 GCA_009831015.1 Picea engelmannii
TATGCCAATGGATAAAATTGTTTTTTAATTGCGATAATGAAATCATTCCAAGAAAGAAAAAATTTACCATGCTTTTTCATTTCCTCCTGAGTCTTGGATTCCCACCAAATAAGTGTTGCACTATCCAATCTTAACGAAGCAAGATGTATTTTGGTTTCATTATCTTGAATTTTTTGTATTCTACAATATACTTCAATTTGACGTATCCAATTATCTAACTTCTCAGCATTAACTTCTCCATTGTATATTGGCAATTCAAATTTTATATCAAGCTTTAATGAAGGAATTTGTGAAGGAGTTTTACCATGCCCCTTTGGATAATTCAGAAGAGATCTCGAACTGGTAGAAGAAGAAGAAGAATATGATGATGGAGGAGAGGGTGGTGGAGAAGCACCATTCCCTCCATTTCCGTATGGAGGTTTGTCACCACTGCCTCCCTTATGCATTGAAGGGTTGGAGCCTTCACCCTGTGACAATATGTTCCTTTCCATCAAGATCCTCATCATCTCTCTCAGCTCCATGAAAGCCTCTATGAGATCTTCATTTTCGGCAGGAACACGTTCATGACTTTATGCATGAGCCATCCTTGGTGAATGTCTCCCTGAAACTTGCGGTGATGGTATATGCTTCCTCCTTGTCGGATGAGAACTTGGCTCCACAAGTTGACCTTCTCTTCTTATGAGTTTCAACCTTGTGAGCATCAGAAACAAAACTTGCAAACAATCAAGTCTTCAAAAACCAGTGCTCTGATACCAACTTGATCTAAAATTGAAGAAGACTTGAAATACTTGAAATTATTTTCAATGTAAATGTTACGTGTTTAAGGAAAAAGGACCAGTTTGCAACACATAGATTAAGGGATTACTTATGAAAAATACACATAGACAATAGCATAATCAATGAACATAAGAACATAAACACAACAATTGATAAAGGAGTTCACCCCTCTCTTGGGCTACATCTCCTGGTCCAACTTCCAATGGATCATTATTATTAATTGCTCAAAACGTTCTCAAAAACATGTCTTACAATGCTCAAATTGACAAACCGACTGCTCCAATGGCTTCAGAGCGTCCAAAAACCCCTGTCTGGGCTCTTTTGGCACCTCAATCGGTCGAAAAACGAAGAAGTTAAGCCTCCTGGAAGTCTCCCTCTTCAAGCTTGTTGTCTCTGCATCTACAAATTGCACCATTGTCAATTGAACCTGGATCACACGCAATAAGTAGCGTGAAAACCCAGCACCGGGTGCAACCGCACCAACGGTGCAAACCGTAGGACGGTTAAGGGCACGCCAGCCCCTAACCGCCTAGCACCTGGGCATATGGATCATGTGACCGCGCACATTGGAAAAAAGTGGTTAATGGTTACAACGGGTTTAAACTTCCCCCGCACTTCGGTTAGGGTCACATGGCATAAAAGCAAAGGACCAAGGGCTATGTTAAAACCCCGCACGCCAACCGTTACAACCACAATGTAACCGCATATACACATACACTCCATTTATAACCACGTTCATATACATATATAGTGGACACATGAAACAACTATGCGACCATGGGCCGGGGCTAAGCCCCGGCCCGACCCCGCCCATATATACAACATGTACAATTGAAATAAATTATAACACACATGTATAATAAGAACCATGCGACAGTACAATGGTCGGGCGGATATTGTGAAGTCTTTACACGGTGGGGAGGTCCGGGGGTTGAACCCCACAGACTCCAATAGTTTTACACAACAACCATAAACCAATAAAGGGGTGCCACATGACAGCCCATGATTGGGCCATGTGGCACCCAATCATTGACCAGAAAACTGCCACGTGTCAACACATCATTCACCTTCAACAACCAACCAGATTCTGCCACATCATCAGATGCCACATCATCGTATGGTCTGTACGGCCCTACCATGTCAGCCTGTACGGACTGTACGGACTGTACAGTCAACAACATTTTTTTTCCCTGTTTGACTTGACGAACAGATTGCAATATCGCTCGCTCCTGACGTCTGTTTGAGACGAAACGAGTTGCATTGGGTTCGCAACGACAAGGCCTACGCTCTCATCCGGTTTGAAGTGATTCTGAGCACTTTGAATTTTTGAGCAAAATTTGATCCCCTGATCAAGTATATTGTTTAAATACCCATAGTATATATTTTCATATTTTCAGGGATATCTGTTACTCCTAGAGGAAACATTAGTGAACTGGAATACTACAGTTATCCCATTATTAGAAGTTTTCCTAATTTCATCCAATTGTTTGATGTGAAATTTATGACCATTTCACCACATAGCCTTATGGTGTTTCAACTGCAATATGCCAGATATCTAAAAGATGTATTGTCAATTAATAAATTAACATATATATTTATATAACTTGGAAAGTATATGAAAAATACAGTACACATGTAGTCAAATTAACATAATATAAAATAACTGAATAAAATGGGTGAATTTTCTTACCTATCCATCTTTCAAACCATATGCTAAATCAATTTCCCTTTGTGTAACATTGGCATCTCCATTACGATTAGCTTCTCTAACCGATTTAGACAATCATTGCCATGATAACCTACCTACATTATGTTGTTTACATATTTCAATCCATACATTCATCCAGTCAAGATTGTCTGCAATGTATAAATGCAGTGCATCCCACTCTTGTGCAACTGAATCAAAAAATCACAATTCACCAATATTAAATATTAGTTATAACATCCATGTAGGTTATAAATATTAATAATTTATGAAATAAATTATATTAATATATTAATGTGTATGATCATATACACACAAAAAAAACTTTATATGTATTATTAATATAAATTTCCACAATTATTAATATATTACCTCTCATTTTTTTCATTCTACCTTTCCCCAACAGATGCTCCTGATCTTGAATTTTTTTGATGGAGTTCACATCCCAAATGCGATCCACTGCATGCATAGTTGGCACTGCTAATTTAGGAATATACTGAATAATATACACCATGGATTGATATACCATATATCCCTCCACCATAGAACCCTCGGGACATGCTCTTTGTCTAACTAACACCTTCAATGATTTCAAGTGCCTCTCCACCATCCAAATTGACCTTGTCTAAACAGGTCCACAAATTTCAATCTCCTCAACTTGGTGTATGAGGTAGTGTTCTTGTGCATTGAAAAATGTTAGAGGTATATACTTTTGCATTTCACACATTAGACGAGGAATTTCTCTCTTCCAATACTTTATATCATCTTCATGGATTTCTTTCAATGAAAACCATCTACATGAGATCATGACACAAGAAAATAACATGTTTCAACATAGCATAATATAATATATTACATTACAATTAAAACACATGTCATTAAGAACAACAATAATTTGAAAGAACATTTTGCATATAAATCACAACTACTTACCTCATGTATTTTCCAAGATCATATATAACTTGTTTGGCATTGTTGTCAAATGCGTTTGGGAGAGATAGTGGTAGAACATACTGTAACAAAAAAATGAATCGTTATTTGTTTCGACGAAAGTAGACAAAATAAAATAAAATAAATAAAAGATGTATCAGGCCAATGTATATAAATATGTATACAAAAATTATTACATTAATGAAGGTATGCCAATCATGTGTTTTTACCCCACCAAATTCACCTTTCTTCGTTAAGACATTATTTATGTTTGAAGCAAAACCCGTGGGAAATTTAATTCTTTGAATGACCTCTTTTACATCATTGCTTTGTTTCTCTGTTAATAACCATGGAAGGTTATTTCGGTCTAGTACTCCATGTAATCTATTTGACCGGATCACACATCACATTGCATGATTGGCTTCCTAAATGTCAGTACAAATTTTGACAATTTTTTCTTTGTCCCTCCTACCATCTATGATTCACCATAATGTTTATGTCACATTCTTCCCGATATGCATTGTATCAAACAAATGAGCTATTTTTATCTCCTCATAGTAGGGAAACCTCATTAATTGAGTGGGATAACACTTCATTCCTCATGAAATCCCATTATTAATACCTTCGTGAAGCATAAAAGAAATCACAAAAATAATTATCAAATATAGTAAAATAAATTCAATGATTAAAATAAACATTCAAAACATTACATGATCTACGATACATAAAGAAATTGAGTACCTTGATGATTTCTATTATATTCCAACCTCCATAGGTGAGATTTCATTCTTCGTGTTTTTAAACTAGTCTCTTCTTTCCCATTGAAAAGATGTTTTTCAGTAGTACGATACCTATGGTTCTTAGGGAGGAGGTGCCTATACTCATCAAACACCACCTTTCCTAAAAAATTTGAATGAAGATACTTCATATTAGGACCACAAACTAGACATGCAAATTTACCCTTTGTTTGAAGACCTGCAACAAATGGATTATTGTCAATTATACGATGAGATTATTTAAAAATTAAACATGCAACATGATATCATTAAAAACTTATATAATATCAAAGAGAAATATTAGAATGCTACATACCAAAAAAATGTGTTAGTCCTGGGGCATCATGAATTGTCCATAAAAGTATTCCATGGAATTTAAATGTCTTCCCCCGATTGGTTTACAGATGTCATACATTATGATGCTAGCCCATAACTTTAGTAGCTCATCCATAAGAGGCTCGATATATGCATTCATATCTTTAACCTGGTACTTACCTAATTGTTTGAAACTACACATAATTACTATAACCGTGATATCATGTATATATAAGTAAATAAAAAAACAAAAGATATTATGCAAAAAATTAAACAAATGAAAATGTTACATTCAAAAAATTAATGTAAACAAATACCTAGAAAAATCATTGTCAACATTATGTGCTCCCTCTTTATTGAAATATGAGGAATGTTATTGTTGATAACAAAAATAGGCCACACTAAGTAAATAGACCTAAGCTCTCTGAATGGATTAACATCATCAACTTCCAATGAAAGCCTAACATTACAAGGTTCATCTTTGAAATCTGCCCATTTTTCCTCAATTTCCCTAAATGTAGAACCATCGGCATGCATTCAAAGAACACCATATCCACTTTTGTTATGTGCATGGTGATCAATAACTTGTGCTATGATTTTACAACTGAACAATCGTTGCAAACATGGAATTATGGGAATATGACGAAGAACCTTTCGAGGCACCCTTTTTGTTACTTGATCGGTTCGATATCCACTGATAAGACAATACAAACATTTTGTTTTCGAAGCATGTTGTCCATAATATATAATATGATCATTAGGACATGCATATATAGTTTGATAATCCATTCCAATGTCTTTCATAATGGCATGCAAACATCGATATGTGGGAGGTAAAATATTTGACGATGGTAACAAAAATTCACCTAACAATCTACAACATAACAAATAACTAGTTAATTTAAAGAATATTAATCGTAAAAATTTCATTCTTATTTTACACATTAATTAACACTAAAAACAAATAGAAAACAATCAACATTTATGTATAATATGAGATGAAACATATTACATACCTTAGGATATGTTTCCTACAAGTGTTCGACAAATTATTCATAACCTTTAAGTTCACTAGAAGCAATGTAGAAGAGAGAATATTTTCTCTTGATCCTTCATAAAGTCTCTTATTTGCCTTTTCTAATAGAGGTTCATCATAAATACCATCACTATCCCCATCCTCATCCAGCTGTGAAAACAAATCTTGCATCATTTGATTTGTCCCATCATCTTCTTCCATGGGATAATTAACTTTATTTGTCCCATCATATTCTTCCATGAGATCCTCATTTGCTTGATCATGTTCCTCAGTTTGTACAACATCATTTCTACTACTACTTGGTGCAATATTCTGCAGAAAGTTAGAGGGAAACTCTAACTTTATAATTACAAACAATCATGCAAAATTAGTATGTAGTATAACAAACATTCAAACAATATATATACATATATATAATTTTATATAAAATTGACAATATAAAAAAGATAATGAATATGTAGCTAACTATCATGGGACGATAATCATTTGATCCACCATCAATGTGCCCATATTTCCTACAATGTTTTGTAGTTGTTGCTATTAAAATTCTTACGGGACATATGAGGCAACATTTTTTTCAAGGGCAATAACATATACCATCACCCTTTTCACCTGCATTACTTTTTTCCCCACCTCTAATTATATTTTTCAACATTCTTCTGCACAACTTCTGCACAAAAATACCCTTTCAAAACCGTCGTTGTTATAGGAATATTGTCGCAACATCTTTAAATCGTAAAAGATTTGTAGGTCACTTTTGTCACAATTGCGACGAACATTGACCAAATCATTGTTGACTTTGTCAAAGAGTATAATGGTTATAACGGTCATATCGTCGCTCTTGCGACGAAATCTCACCAAATCAATTTAGAATTTGTCAAATAGTATAACGGTCAATATGGACTATATCAAATAGTGTAACGATCAATAGTTAGCATCGCGGTTGCAATGAATTCACACGTTCATCGAAATAGAAACGATCGTCCACTATATTCATGATCTTTTCAAAACACAAGAAAGTTTGATTCCAATGAGAGAGCAAGGAATACGGGCTAGATTTATAACAAAATTGAAAATTGAACTTTTTCTCTGGAATTTTGCGACGAAAGGGTACTTTCATCGCAAGTAGTTGTCGCAAATATTTCAATATGATGTAGTGAGTGTTTAAATTGTGTTGAAGGATCTTGCTCTGATACCAATTGTTGAAATGGATACTTGACACTGAGAGGGGGGGTGAATCAGTGTCAAAAAACTTTGGACAATTTTCAACTTTTAATAAATTAACTGAACAACATATATTTATTTCATATTCTCAAAATATATATATAAAAGAATAAATAAATTATTTATTTATTTAACTTGAATGAATACATAAGATCAATATTTGAATTTAATGTTCAAACAATTATGAGAAACCCAACTTTTTGTTACAAGACCCAGCTTGTAGTTCTCAAATCCAACTGAGAAATGAGGAATCCAACCCTCATAACAAGTCCCAGCATGTTGATCTCATATCCAATTGATATGTGAGGAATCCAATCCTCATACAAGACCCATATTGTAAAAAAGAACCAACATGATAGAATGAACCTTCATTCAATCCATTATATATAAATATATATACTTCAACAAATTCAACTACTCTTCTTCTCACCATTCTTTCTTGTTTATATAGTCTTCCAAATGGTTTGAATTTGAATCATTGCATCTTTTGATTTTGAACCATTGTACCTTTTCATTTAAATGATAATTTTAATCTTTAAATAATATCATTCTCCTTTTTGTTCTTTATTCCTAATGCTCATGAATTAACTCTCTTTTAATCATGACTATGTGTTGGTTCTTTTGTCTTCATGAGTTGATCACAGACATGGATTGAATCATCATATCGTTCTCATGATTTTGTTGCGTTCTCAGTTCACCAACAGATCATATTTGATCTTTTATCGATTCTTTGTATTGTTCTAGTGCTAACTCTTTGTCGAATTAAATCTGTATGAGGCACTTCCTTCAAACCCTTTACATATGACCATATGTGCAAAACCATGGGCTTATTGTCTAAGCAATGTTCCCAGTGTTTCCTCTTCTTTCTCTCTTTGTTTCTTTATTCTATACAACTGCGGCTGGTGACCAGGTGCTAGGCCAAGCGAGTGCTTGATCACTTATCAAAATAAATGGTCAAGTTTTAATCTCCCGATGAGATGGACGACTGTCGGTACTTCGGGACTTTGTCCTTCATGACTTCTAGCCTCTATAATATTTCAAATATCCCGAAGAAGATTTCTCCAAAGTAGATTGGAGGGTAGATATATTATTTGCATGATGAATGATTTTTGTACACTTCAGGACTTCAGCTATTTGTGGCTCTTGAACTCTGGAGTAACAATTCCTTCAAAGAGATTATGTACTGAATCAGTCATACAACAGTGGTGACCAGTTGCTATCATTTAACACCTCCACTTACACTATCCTTACATTGTGCTTGATCAACGGTCGAGAATGCTCTTGAATTATATCAACGATTAGCATTAACTTCAGCCTTCAGCCCTTCAGGTTATTTCTAATGTTATAAACCTCTTTCCCCCGAAGTGCATACTTTCGAAGTGACGTAACTTGTTGATGTCACTTATGACTTGGAACTATCCGAGTGGATGCCACATGTCACTTACTAACGTGGATCTCCTGATGTGGCACATGTCCTCCTCCTGGATCTAATGGTCATCATGTATTCTCCAGATCCGATGGTCCTTCTTTATGATTTACTCTATCCTTCAACTCAACTTGATCCAATGGTTGAGAATTATCTCAGAGAAGATCAACGATTAGGGATGATTGTGCGGTCCTCAACTAGCACGACATTTAAAACTATCGTCGAGTTCCGAAATGGAAACTGCTTGTTTGGTAGTGAAACTGATGCCAACCATAGATCTATTGGCAGGTGATCATCGACGGTTAGTGTGGATTACAGAACCATAAATTTTGCATGGCTTATTCTGTCACCGAAACTCCCCAATTTGAAGTTGTGCAATTGTTGGTGGATCAACCACAGTCGTCGATATTTGAATCGATGAGATCTGTCAGTCTAGATGAATTACGGGATTGTAAATAATGCGTTGTTTAATTTTACCTTTGCGCTCTGCAATCAATCCCTTCCCTTGATCTAGAACTTCTGTATCCAATGGTCACAACTTGATATGATCATTGACCAGTCTTCCAATATTCCTTCTTTTGTAATCTGACGGTCTAGACTAATTGTGGGATTGGAATTAACACGTTATTTAATTCTCCCTTCATGCTTTACAATCAATCCCTGCCCTTGATCTGGCGCTTGCGTATCCAATAGTCACAACTTGATATGATTATTGACCAACCCTTCAACGATCCTTCTCTTGTAATATGATAGATCTGATGGTCAAGATATAATTCTTCCAAACTCTGACTTCCCCTCGATCTGACGGTTCCTGATTTGTCTGAGATATCTACATCAACGGACAATATTATTTGCATGCTACCTCTCCCGAGATTTAGATTGAATTCCTCTGCACCTCACATTATGTCTTCTACGCGACTACTCCTTAAAACTGTCTTAATGAATGAGATTCTTCCTGTGGGGATTTCGATCCTGATGGGATTTCTACAATGCGCTCTTCCTTCTAAGCTTTGATTCTCTACATATTGTTTGACATTTTCATTCTCTGCTAACTGTTTTACTGTTGACATCAATGACACTTAATCAATGATAATTCATCAATGACAATTCATGATAACAGCTTATCATCACATCATAATGACATCAAATGTTGACATCAATGACAACATATCAATGAAAATATGTCCAACAACTATCACTAACACCAAATCCTAACCAAGAGAGCCAGAAGAACCAAAGGAAGGGGAACACCTCTTTCACTCACAAATGTGGGTAAATGGGACTTTCCTGCATTTCATTGTTGATAGAGGCAATCAGAAGAACCTGCTTTTAGCAGAGGTCATCAAGCATCTGGACCTATAGATAACACTATAACAACATCCCTACACCATTGGATGGCTTCACTAAGTACGATATATCTGCGTCATCCAACAATGTCGTCTTCCCTATAGCATCAATCCCTTCCAAGTTGAGGTATTTTGTGATATTTCTCCCCTTGAAGTTTGTGATTTCCTTTTAGGCTAGCCATAGTTGTAGAAACGACATGTTGTGTATGAGTCTAGACCCTACAATGTTATTATTACTTTGGGTAGAGAATTGTACAGGATACCAGAGGTAGCGTCGCCCACCACTATTTCTTTAATCTCTGCTAAGAAATGCAGTAAGGTCATTTCACAAACTGGGAAGTTCATATTCTTTGTGATCCATGCTCGCAGTGAGCATAAGGTTGTTGCCACATCCATGACCTCTATAGAGAGCTTCTCTTTGTAGCAGAATAAAGTGGATGGGATCATGGAAGAGTACAAAGACATCTTCTCGTCACCCACTGGGGTATAGATGCACTGCCAAGTCAAGCACCCAATTGATCTAAACCTCGGTGCATTGTTTCCTAATGGACCATTCTATCATCGCTTGCTGATGGAAAATCATGAAATCAAACACCAAATTCAATAGTTTCTTCAAAAGGGGAACATCTAACAAATCTCCTCCCCTCACAGAAGCTAAATTGTGTTGGTGTAGAAGAAATATGGGACATGGATGCTCTACATTGATTACATAGAATTAAAAAAAATCACAGTCAGGAATTGGTACCCAATTCCCCGAATTGATGACCTTATTGACCAACTCAAGGGGAGAAATTTCTTCAGTAATATTGACCTAAAGTATGGCTACCACCAGGTTCCGATCAAACCAACTGATGTATGGAAGACAACATTCAAATCTAAAGAAGGTGTCTTCGAATGGATGGTCATGCCCTTTGACTTAAGAAATGCACCAAAAACTTTCATGAGATTGATGGATGATGTATTGAGACCCTTCACCAACTCTTTTGTGGTGGTATATATGGATGACATCCTCATATTTAGCAGAACTTGGGAGGATCACATGCAACATATTCAACAAGTTTTGGGCACTCTGCGATAGCAAAACCTATATGCCAACTTGAAAAAATTATTCTTTGGCATGAAAAGGGTTCAATAATTTGGCTACATTGTTGATGAGCATGGGGTACATGTGGATCCATCTAAGATCCAAGTTATTTGTGACTAGCCATCCCCGACCACACTAACCGAGCTTCGAAGATTATTGGGACTTTCCAACTTCTACTGAAGGTTTGTGTTGGGATTCTCCCATATTGCATGGGCCCTCATCAAAGTAACCAAGGGTGACAAGGAAAAATTTTCATGGGGGCCGACACAAAAACAATAATTTGATGATCTGAAGATCCTCTTATGCTCAGCTCCAATACTCTCCTTACCTGATCTACAAAAACTATTCGATATTGAGATTGATGCCTCTGACTATGTTGTAGGCACATTTCTCACTCAACATGGTCATCCAATAGCATACCATAGTAATACACTCTCAGATATTGTCCGAAAATACCCCACCTATGACAAAGAAATGTATTCCATTGTGAAATCTTGTCATCAATGGAAACATCTCATTTCGGGAAAGGAGACAATCATCCACACTGATCACAAGCCTCTGCAATTCATACAGACATAGGGGAAGTTGCAGAATGACCTCCATCAAAAGTGGTCCACATACCTATAGTAGTTTCATCTCAACATCAAGTATTAAATAGGGAGCACAAATCATGTTGCATACTTCCTCAGTCTCCCTCCCATTTATACACTCACCACAGTGCTCCATTTGGGCATGAGGCATATGTGTGGCCCCAACTTTATTAGCATGGCCCTGACTTCAACACCACCTATCATCTCTTGGGTATAGGAGCGGTTGTGACCAATTTTCACATCCAAGATGGACTGTTATGCCATTTGGGTCACCTCTGTGTTCCCATAAGAGAGCGTGCAAGGCTAATTTGGGAGGCCCACCACAGTTTAATGGCAGGGCTTTTTGGTGTGGAGAAAATTGTGGTCGTTCTACAAAAACATTTTTATTGGCCAAAAATTCGACAAGAGGTCGAAAAGTATATCATATTTTTCACTTCTTGTTCCATTTCCATGCCAACCATCAAGAAGCAAGGCTTATACACCACTCTTCCTACTCAAGAGAGTCCTTGGGAAAACATCTCGATGGATTACATGACTAGCCTTCTATCCACCAATAAGAGCAATGATTGTGTATTTGTGGTGGTTGATCAGTTTTTGAAGATGGCCATTATCACAGACTACAAGAAGAGCATCACAGAGGTGTATACTACCAAGCTATTATTCTAAAAGGTGTGGGTCCATTTTTGGATACCACAAACCATCACCTCATATTGGGACATCAGGTTCCTCATCACATTTTGGTCAAGTCTCTGGTCACTATTGGACACCAAGATCACTAAATCCACTACTTTGCACCCCCAAATCGATGGCCAGACATAGATCATCAATCAAATGATTGTGCACCTCCTGTGCATGTACAAATCCAAAAATTCACATACATGGGATGAGATTCTTCCCTATGTTCAACATAGCTACAACAGGGCTCTCCATAGCTCCACCAATGATATCCCATTTCAGGTGGGGCTGGGATTCCAACCCTTGGGTCCCATTGACGTTGCACTACCTCTTGCAACCACATAGGAATAATCTTCCCATGTTCAGTCTGAGGCCGACAAAGCCACCAAATTCATTGAGCGGATTCAACACATCTGTTAATAGGTCCATGAGAGTTTTCAGAAAGACAATGCTAAGAAAAAGAAACGCCATGATCAACACGAGGTACCACACCAGTTTCAAGTGGGAGAAAAGGTCTAGTTACATTTGTATAAACAACTCCTTACAGGGCCCCATCAGAAGCTCCTCCCACTTCGCTATGGGCCTTAAACTATCTCCAAATCTGCAGGTAGCAATTCTTTTGAGCTAAACACTCCACCCTTCCTTGGCTTCAAACCAATGTTCAATGTGGACCTCCTTCGACCATATTTTACACTGTTATTAGACACCTCTGAGATCACAAAACAATTGCACCAACAGATATCAATCCTAACTGTATGGAACATGCATCCACTGATCATATAGTGGACACATAGTTCAAGGGAACTCGCCAACAAAGGATCCATCTTTATCTGGTTTTCAAGGCAAGAGAAACTCCTGAATGAATGCAAGTTGCTAACCCGAGGCCAAATTCAACAGAAGATTCCTCACCTGATGGGGGAACTCAACACAATGGAGAACATTTCTTCCAAAGGGGGGAGGACTAATCCAGGAGGATATTCGTGGCCACCCACCTATTCCAACTGGTTCCTCTTAACAGTTTTTAGTTTAGCACGTTCTTTTCTAAGTCTTTGTAATTGTGGGTTCTACACTTATGGGGTTGTCTGAAGCTCTAAACAGCTTCTAGGTGGATATTGGTGGCCTCCCACCTAATCAACTAGATTATTTTGGATTTTTTCATGTCAGTACATTTTTTTGTACTTCCAAGGTTATTTTGGGTTCCTAAATTTTTTTTTTGGATTTCCACAGTAAAACTATATATGAACTTAGATTTTGATAGCATAATGTGTATTTTTCGAAAATACCTTTCCAATGGTCTATCCCACACCTAAAATTGAGGTCGTATGCAAAAGTTACGACCCCAGGAAGTTGAGGTACCAACTTACCCATCGAGGCCCACATAACTTTTGGCGTTTCATCTCCTAGGATTAGATTTTTCGATGTCTAGGGTTTTGGAATTCATGAGTAATGCTAAAACGGCCTATGTAGCCTCATTGTAATCATTCTGATCAAAAGGATGTGTGTAGAAGCCACATCTCTTCTCATAGATAACTGCCACCATTCGAGCAAGGTGTTTTCATTTATGCAGTTTTATAGTTTCAACCTATTTTATTTATTCAATAGAAGTTATTGTTCACCGGATATCTGGTGTTGTTGTTAGTGTATCTGTGTTATTGCATTTAGTATATTATTCCTGTCATTCCACTCATAAATCCAGATCATCTTCCTAAGGAAGATTCTACAAAGCAAGTTGATATGTCTACAGTCTCCTATCTTCTTCAAGATACGATCAATCGAATGATTACTTACGATAGAAAGAGTATCACCTCAAATTCATCTCCTGTTGAGTCTTCATCTTTTCAAGCCATTTTTAGAAATAAACCTATTGACACATAGAATTGTAAAGGTCAAAAAATCATTTAAGTTATGTTTTTTGAGTCATAGAGTTACATTAGTCATAGGTTTTCATATCTTCTTGTTATAGTCATCACTTAAAGTTTGATTTGAATAAGCTATAGTTAGTCTTTCCTTGTTCTAGAGTCTTTGGGTTATATATTTTGTTACCATATCAAGGTGAATAAACCCTCATGATTCACCTCTTTGAATTTCTGATCATCGCCTTGACATGTCACACCTCCATGTTGTACACAAGATTCCCTTTGTCATCATTTATTTGTTTAAGTGTCAAGTCAGATTCAAGTGTATGCGATGCAAACATGCTAGGAAAGTTCACAGTGTACTCTAAGTACATCATACTTTCATTTGTCATCATTTAAAATTCAAGAAACATGATAGAATATATTTCATTTTTTTCAGCACCATATTTAACCAATTTCCATGGATCATGTCATTAGATCTCCTAACAGTCTCCTCGAAGTATGTAATTCTTGTTTGAATCAGGCACTATGAACTGGTGTTGTAGACTGGTTGAAGAGGAGGGTTGGAGGTTGGATATCTTGCAAACATCCCTGTGAAAATTCAAATACAACAACATCAATCCCAGGTCCACTAGGTACTCCATGAGAGTTTTCATGTTGTTTGAAGGTTGAGAAAGGAGTTTTGGTTGGTTTATCTATCGACCCTGCGAACTGTCCCATTATTTTGCTGACAGATTTCAAATTCACTTGCATGATGTTCTGAGCCTTACTCATCATACCATATCACCTTTAGAACTCATCCATCTTTCCCATTGCTCATAATTCACTAGCTCCACTGATCTTCCCCAGCATTGTGAACTCTCTGTTCTAGGTGTTGTGAATTATGCATTGCAAACAGGGCGTTGTGAACCCTATGTTCCATCATTGTTGAAACTATGTATTCTGCATGTTTTATGATCCGAAAAGATCTTTTAATGAGTGTGGTTGAGTTATTAATCATGTGTGTATTAACCATTTAGGAAACTAATGAAAGAGGATGAAGATAAGAGAATTGTATCACAACCATAAACTCATATACAGAACTGAGCATAAGTAATAAGAACAACAAACCATAATAAGAGCAGTGATAATTGAGTTTGGCACAAAATTGCCTACGTCTCCGGGCCTTTGTCTCAGTGGGGTAGGCTTCTTTATTTCTGTTCAAAGCTCAAAACTACATCACATCAGTGCCATAGGGATAAAAGACTGATATGGTCTTGTTCTTCCAAATCTCTACAACCCAACAAAAGAAACAACACTCAAAACGGATGTCTGGAGCTTCCAGAACTGGCCCGCAAGTGTTTTCTCCTCAACAGCTTCCCTGCATAAAAATGGCTTTGGCTTGGCTTCTCTTCAGCATAAATCTTCTCTGACTGTCCTCCCATGGCCTCAAACTGGCCTGGTTTTTATAGATCTGAAGTTGGTTATCCTTCCCCAACTTCCTCCCAAAATCTGGGCTCAAAAAGAGCTCAATATCTCCCCAAAAAGGCTAACATCTTCAATAATAGGCCTAAATCAATTAAAAATCCACTAAACCAAAGTAAATAACCCACTTTTGTTTAAATATATGGCTTAGCCCCTTATACCAAGTGTGTGCCCCCCTAATTATGGGCCCCTTATCCCAAACTATCTGGACACATGGCAATAGCATATAAGACTATGTCCCTTGGGGTGTGCCTAACAGAAGGTTCCAGCCCCCGAAAAGTCTGGTGGAAGGTGCTATATCCTCGCACGATGGTGGTAAGAAATGGTGCCCATGCCCCTTTTCACTATAGTCACATGCCATATAATAAATCGTGGGTTGGGGCTTAGCCCCAGCCCCTTTCCGCCCCACTCTAAACAAAATCACTTTATTTAAAATAAAGTGAGTTGTATTAAACAAGCTTTATAGTGGCGCATTGGTAATTCGACCATTGTGAAGGATTTACATTGGTGAAGAGGTATCCGGTTCAATTCCCATCCACTCCAAAATATTTTCATACAACTAATCAACCAACCCATGGGTGCCACATGGCATCCCATGTCTGGGCCACGTGGCACCCCACCATTTGTTGTGATTCGATGCCACATGTCAACATGCTATTGGTCCCTATCACTATCCAATCACCTTGCTACCTATGCTACCACATGTCACTTTGTTGATGTCATATTGGTGATGTCATGGTGATGTCAGCATTGACTTTTTCCCAGTTTGACTGTTGACTTTTTTGTTGTTTGGGAAAGTCATCAAAGTGCGATAAATTTCGCATACATCTTCTGCTTGAAAAAGTAAATATATGGCCAGAATCAGTGCGATGAGAAAGTCACAATGGAATTGGTTTCGTCTGATTCTGAGAACTTTAATTTTTGAGCCTTTTTGGGACCTGAGAAACCTCCTGGATCCGATTCTGGATCATGTTACAAGATCAACTTTTAAAGAGTCAGTCTGCACCCCTCTCAACTTGAAATTTTCAATTGATCAGTCGTCGAACTAGGTTTAAAGATTGCATGCATTTTCATGTTGTTAAATGATACTTGTATTGTCATAAAAACCCTTTTTTTAAAAGAGAATTCATGGGTGTCTCCCTCTTATTACAACTTCCTGTTTATTTTCTTTATATCTCTTGTTTGAATAATTCCTTGTCTCATTCTTAAATTTTCATAAATTGAGTTGTATAAAAACTTTGTACAAGGTCAGCCTATTGAAAACAGTTTGTCATCAAAACCCTAGTTTCCTATATTCCTTGTTTTCATACATCTACCTGTCTTTAAAACTAACAAAAAAAACATTCATCGGTAGCAATATGGATAGTCAATAGCATAAGAAAACTCATAAGGGAGGGGATATTGTAAGGACAGATCCCTATGACATGCAACTCCTTCATTTTGAGACTTTTATTAGGGAAGCCTTTCAGAGGGTAGGTTGCATCAATTTATGTCAAAAGATGCAGAGGGGGCATCTAGAGGTAGCTAGATAATTTTCACTCAACTTCGATGGGACCAAAACCAGAGTGGGGATGTTAGAATTTGAAGTTTCATAATTATCCATCTCTATTGCAACAAAGATACCCAACACTGGAGAAAAGCGGTTCAAGGCGATGCCATTAAATGCTTCCTTCTCCAAGGAATTTCTTAAGCCAGAGTGTCAGGGATACAACTTGTCTAAAGGGATACCTAGAAGCCACATGTTTTAAGGTTTTGATAAGATGTCAAATTTTATTAAAAGGTATTTTACTTGTGATGCGAGATTTAACATGGTATATCAATATCACATCAGGTTGTTACTACACTTCACATGGAAAGAAGCAATGAACCTCCCTTTTTACCTCTTTAGAAGCATTGGTAAGATAGTTGATAGAGTCGAAGTGAAGTCTAAGCAGGTAGACACTAGTTTATTTCACTCTAGCCTTATTAAAATGTTGGTGATGGAAGAGTTGAGAAATACAAACATTGATTGGGAAACATTCATCAATGTATCTCACTTTCAGTTGAATGTTTCCCCCACCCCACAGTCTAAGATACAAAGTCATACTCCTATTGAAAGGACTATGTGTTCAGAGTTTAGAAATAAGAAAAGAGGTTCTATGACTAATATATATGATAGAGAAACACATGAAATAGAATAAGGAGGGGCTTCACAACCTTCACATAGAAAAAAATCACCCATGGAAGAGCTCACTCCTATGAAGGTTCCTTCAAGTAAATCCATAGGTCTGAGAGGAACAAATATTTTGTTTCCTTCACCCATTGTTGTAGATAAGGTTAATCCTAGGAGGCCTTTTACTAGAGAAGAAACCAAGAAAACATTTCCTGTGAAGGATGATGTAGCAAAAACTTCATCCCAGAGGAAAGGTAAATCCAAAGGTCTTGAGAATCCCATTGAAATTATTGATGTCACTACCTCTCAACATGAGAGTAATCCCACTTTCAAGAGTCTCAAAAGACAACTTAAATAAGAAAGGGATGAGGTTGATAAACTGAAGAGTGAAGATTCTAGCTATAGGAAGATGATTAAGGGGATGAGGATTGCACTTATATTCTGATGGGTATTTGGATTGCACTTATAGTAGTCTAAGTGTGACTTCTAGTGCTAACATTTTTGGCGTTTCTGTCAGGGAATAGATTAAAGAAATTTCCCTAGGTTGTACGAAAAGACAAATTACTGATTTTGATGGTGCATAGTAATCAATAAAAAAAAGATTGCATATTGCACCTGGTGACTCCAAATATCAGTTGTGGCTCCCAAAGGTAGGAAAACGAGGTTTAATCCATGGTCACCTCTGGCTCGACCTAAACTTGATCCAAAAAATATCTTGAAGAAGAGAAAAGTTTTGCAAGGAGCTTCCTCTTCCACATCCTCAAGTACTTCTGGAAATTTACCTGTCTCTACTCTCCATACTCCAATTGTTTTTTCTCATTTTTCTCATTTTCCTATTGTTGAAACTCTTGTAAAGTTTAAACTAGTAGATTTCCCTGTAGAATATTCATATTTTTCTCCTTAGATGAAAGAAGAAAGTCTTGAAAAATTTTATGTTCTTGCATCCCCTGAAGTTGTTAAATTGGTTTAGGCTTGAGAGTCTGGAATATTTTCCTCTCTTATGTTCTCCTTCTCCCCATTCTTTCAAATTTGTTGTGACCAAAGAAGAAGGAACCTTAGTTCCTCTTGATTTTTCCCCATCCACCTCCAAGACCTAGCCACATTTTGTTAAGTCTAAAACTCCTCCATATTATACTCTTCCTTTTCCCAATATACCTGATATATAGATTGCATCTTTTACTGACAATTCACCTCCTACTTCTCCTAGAATTCATAATCCACCTTTCCCTAATCAAATGACAGAAGCTAATCATCCTTGGAATAGAATGGATTCCATTGTGGCTACTAGGTATGTCCCTATGGTGCTTCCTCATCCTATGAATGCTCTCCCAATACAGGATTACCTAAAGTATATTCCCAAGTTCACATGAGATGAGGATATCACTACAGAGGAACACCTTGCAACATTTTATAGTTATGTTGATAATCTGAATATTGAGAATGAGGATGTTTGGATGAGAGTTTTTGTACAAAGTATTGATGGTGAGGAAAGAAAATGGTTTAGGAGTTTATCTCTT
>ML819630.1:66776-78954 GCA_009831015.1 Picea engelmannii
TTATGCCTATGGTCGTATATTGTTTGCAGTTACTCATCGTGTGCCTTTAGTCTTCTTGTGATGAACATCGTGGTTGCGTCTTGTCGGTTGTCCAGGGCGTCGCACAGTTAGGTGTGTTGTTACTTCTACACGCGCGCACACACCTTAAACAAAAAAAAAAAAAAAATTGCACCTGTTACTAGAATGGTTGTCGTAACGAGGCGGTTCGTTACAATTTCTTGATGGAATCAGGTGAATCCCGTAACTTAATGCCTAAATTTGTCATGGATGAACTGGGTTTAGAGATAACCAAAGCATATCATGATCTATATTCCTTTGATTCAAGAAAAGTAAAATTGCTTCGGGTGACTAAATATTTGGTTGTTACTCTCTTTCAAATTCCCATGAAGACTATAGTCATGGATATAGTATTTGTATATGTTCCCCCTAAATTTGGGATGTTATTGTTTAGATCATGGATTAAAAGGTTGGGAGGGACATTGCAGATGGATCTCTCCTATGCCAAAATACTAGTCTTTGGGGGTGAACATAAAAGGTTATATAGAGAAGCACAACTGGCTTATATTATTAGTGATTAAGGTAAACCCACAAACCGTCCTATTTATGTTGTTGAAAATGATTTTGGATCTAGCATTCTACAACTCATTGATCTTCCTCAGTCACCTATAGAAATTAGAAAGCAGTCACCAACAACATGTGAAATAGTCAAACAAGGTGCTCAAACTTGGAAAATGTTTTTTGATGGGGCATCTTCTAAAGATAGTGTTGGTGCTGGAGTTGTTTTCATTTCTCCCTCTCACAAAGTCATAACTTTGTCTTTCAAGTTGGAATTTGAAACCACAAAGAACATTGCAGAATATGAGGCCATTGTTTTGAAGATGAGTGCTACTAAATATATGAAAATTGAAGAATTATCAATTTTTGGAGATGCTGAGCTGATTGTACATCAGGTCAGAAATTTATATCAAGCAAAGCATCCCAGGATGAGGAATTATAGGAATGAGGTATGGGATCTTATTGACAATTTCTTCCTATCTTTTAACATATCATTTGTTCCTAGAGAAGAGAATACATTGGTTGATTCCCTAGTTGTTTATGTTAGTAACTTTAAAGTCCCACTACCTCCTAAGCTCAAGTATGATGTTGACATAAAGTATAGGCCTTCTATACCTCACAATGTCAAACATTGGAAGGTTTTTGATGATGATATTGAAATAAATAAAAAAATGGAAACAATAGAGGAATTCTCTTCTCTGCACATTGATCAATACCTAGATGATGAAAACAATCCTCATGCTGATAAATTCTTGAACAAGATTGTAGATTACAAGATTTTCTAGTTTCCTAGTTATAATATTCCCAAGGAATTGGTTCCTTTGGAGAGATTATTTGATAGTAATGATGTGGATGTGAAAGTAAGAGGTTCAAATGAAGATGTTGATTTGATAGAGTGCAATCTAGGTATTGATGAAAATCCCAAGTATGCCAAGTTGGTTTTTAGTCTATCAAAAAAACAAAGAGATGAGTATATCAAATTGTTAAAAGAATTTACTGATGTCTTTTCTTGGAAGTATGATGATTTGAAAACTTATGATACAAGAATTATTGAGCCTAAAATACTTTTGAAGTATGATACCAAACCATTTAGATGGAAAATGAGGTGGATCAGTCCTATGTTGTTGCCCATCATGGATAAGGAGGTCAAAAAATTGCTTGATGCTCAGATCATCATACCTTTGAGGTATTTTGAGTGAATAGCTAATCTTGTCCCTATTAGGAAAAATAATGGAGAAATAAGACTTTGTGTTGATTTCAGAAATATAAATAGGTGTTATAGGAAATAGAATTACCCATTTCCTAAGATGGAGCATATTTTTCAAAGGGTGACAGGCTCAACAAGAATCTTCATGATTGATGGATTTTCAGGCTACAATCCTATCTTTGTTTTACCTGAAGGGAGAAGACAACATTCACCACTCCTTGGGGTACATTCATGTACGCTAAGATTCCCTTTGGTCTCATGAATGCAGGGGAAACCTTCCAGCGTGCAATGAATATTGATTTTATTGGAGAAAACAATAAGTTTGTGGTGATCTACTTGGATGAAATAATAGTTTTTTAAAAATATGATCATGATCATTATCAACATTTGGAGAAGTTGTTCATGAAATTAAGAAAAAAATGGATTGTCACTTAATCCCAAGAAGTCCCCTTTTGCTATGAAGGAAGGTAAGCTATTGGGACATATTTTCTCAGTTGAAGGGGTAAAAATTAACCCAAGTAGAGTAGAGGCCATCAAGACTCTGTCTCTCCCTAGGTCCAAGAAAGAGATTCAGTCCTTCCTGGGTAAGATAAACTTCTTGAGAAGATTCATTTCCATTTTTGTTGAGTTAGTTAAGTTTATCACATCCATGATAAGAAAGGGGAATGAGGTAAAATGGAAACTTGAAGCTAGGAATTATTTTGATCAAATTAAACAAGCACCGACTATGGAACCTATTCTTATCAGCCCTGATTATTCAAAATAAATTCTCATATTTTATTTTTCCTCAAATGAAACATTAGTTGTTTTCCTCCTTCTGAAAAACTCAGATGGAATGGAGCAGCATATTTCTTTTTTCAACAGATCTTTGAGAGATTTTGAAGTCAGACATGACATCATGGAGAATCAAGCTTTTGCTTTGGTCAAAGCCCTCAAATCTTTCAGAGTATATGTTCTGCATTCCATAATTATTACTTATGTCCCTTCAAGATATGTTAAAGAAATTCTAATTCAGCCTCACATAGATGGAAAGAGGAGTAAGTGGATTGCAAAAATTATGGAATTTGATCTTGATATGAAACCTACCAAGATGGTGAAAGGACAGGGTTTAGCTAGATTGTTAGTTGAATCAATTTGTAAGGAACTTCAGGTTAATTTCATGAATGCAGATTATGTATATCAGTAGATTGATATTACTAGAAGAAACTCACATATCAACCCCAAATTGATAGAGTGGAGTTGGTGAAAGGACCTCATCCATTTCTTGCAGACATTGCAACCTCCTACTAGAATTGAGAATACTAAGGTGAGGGATTTAAAGCTTAAAGAAATCAGATATTTCACTGTTTATTATGTTCTATATTGGAAGGATCATGTAGGGGTTCTTTTAAGATGCTTGGATCCAGAAGAAGAAAATCAAACCAAGACTGATTTTCATGATAGCCTATGTGGAGTTCATCATTTTTGGAGGACAATAACATATAAAATACTCATATATGGGTACTTATGGCCTATTTTATTCACTGATGTATGTGAAAATATCAGGGCTTGTGATAAATGTTAGAAATTGTCAGGCAAGAAGAAGATAAAATATTTTCCTTTGAAGCCCATAGTGGTATCTAGTCCTTTCCAACAATGGGGATTAGATTTCATTAGATAAATCCATCCAACTTCAAGTGGTCAGCATTGTTGGATCCTGACTTCCACTGATTATTTCACCAAGTGGATAGAAGCCATTCCCACAAGAAATGAAACACATAAAGTAGTCATTGGCTTCTCGGAAGACATTTTCTCAACGTTTGGTTGTCCTAACAAGATTGTTATTGATAATGCTACAAATTTTAAAGTTGAGCCTCTCGTCAAGTTTTGTGAAACATTTTGGATTCATCTTATTCACTCTACTCCATACTACCCTCAAGGTAATGGCTTAGCAGAATCCTCCAACAAAATCTTAGTGAAGATCATCAGAAATATGTTGGAGGACAACAAAAATTCTTGGGATTCAAAGATAAAGTTTTATTTATGGTAAGATAGAGTAACTACCAAGATATCAATTGGAACTACTCCATTTCAAATGGTCTATGGAACTGAAGTTGTTTTTCCTACTCAACTAGCCTTACTTGTGACAAAGTTTCTTCAAGACCAACAAGGATACCAGATGACATGATCAGGAGAATGCATCAACTAGTGGAAGTACAATAGACCAGGGAGAAGCTCTTTGATAAATCACAAATCCATCATCATAAAATCAAAGAAGCTTTTGAAAAGAAGGTGAAGAAGGAAGATTTCCAGCTAGGAGATATGCTGCTCAAATGGGATGCAAAAAGGAAAGACAATGGTAATAATGGTAAATTTGAAGCCTTGTGGATTTGTCCTTTCAAGATTTCTGAAGTTTTTCAAAATAACACTTTCAAATTTTAGAGCTTGGAAGATACTGAATTTTCTGGTGGCCTAGTCAATGGGAATTTTTTGAAGAAATACTTTTCTTAAACCCATGAATGGCTTCCTTTCATTGTAAATAGAAGTTTTTAGTTTTCTTTATTTTCTTTCAATAATGACCCCATATCCCTTGGATAAGACACTAGAATGGCATATTCTTGGAAGCTCATAGGGAGCATGTCATCCCCTATGGAGCCAAATATTAACACATAGAATTGTAAAGTTCAAAAAATAATTTAAGTTATTTTTTTTATTCATAGTGTTACATTAGTCATAAGTTTTCATATCATCTCGTTATAGTCATCACTTAAATTTTGATTTGAATAAGATAAAGTTAGTCTTTCCTTGGTCTAGAGTCTTTGGGTTATGTCTTTTGTTATCATATCAAGGTGAATAAACCCTCATGAGTAACATATTTGAATTTCTCATAATCACCTTGACTTGTCACACCTCCATGTTATACACAAGATTCCCTTTGTCATCATTTATCCATTTAAGTGTCAAGTCAAAGTCGGGTGTATGTGTTACCAACTCACTAGGAGAGTTCGCATCATACTCTAAGTACACCATGCTTTCATTTGTCATCATTGCAAATTAAAGAACCATGAAAAAATATATTTCAGTGTTTCCAGTACCATCTTTAACCAATTTTTAGAGATCATGTCATTGGATGTCCTAAAAGTTTTCTCGAAGTATGCAATTATCATTTGAATTAGGCGTTGTGAACTAGAACTATGGACTAGATGAAGAGGCGGGTTGGAGGTTGTACAGCTTGAAAAAATCCCTATGCAAATTCAAGGACATCAACATCAGTCTCAAGTCCACCAGGTACTCCATGAGAGTTTTCATGTTGTTTGAATGTTGAGAAAGGGGTTTTGGCTGGTTTATCTATCGACCCTGCGAACTGTCCCATTATTTTTCTAACAGATTTCAAATTCACTTGCATGATGTTTTGAGCCTTAATCATCAGACCAGATCACCTTTAGACCTCATCCATATTTATCAACACTCAGAATTCACTAGCTCCATTGATTTTCCCTAGCGTTGTGAACCCTCTGTTCCAGACACTGTGAAGTATGCACTATAAATAAAGCCCTGCAAACCCTATGTTCTAGCATTGTTGAAACCTCGTATTCTGCATCTTTTACACGATCAACTTTTAAAGAGTTATTATGCACCCCTCTCAAATTGAAATTTGTGGTTGATCAGCTATCCAACTAGGTTTAAATATTGCATGCATTTTCATCTTGTTAAATGATACTTGTATTGTCATCAAAAACAATGTTTTAAAAAGAGAATTCATAGGTGTCTCCCTCTTATTATAACTTCCAAATGATTTTCTTTATATCTCATTTTTGAAGAATGCCCTGTCTCATTCCTAAATGTGCATAAAGGGAGTTGTATAAAAACTCTGTGCAAGGTCATACAATTGAAAAGAGTTTGTCATCGAAACCCTAGTTTATGGTCATTGTTGGACACCCATCTCACTAAATCCACTTCTTTCCACTGCTAAAACATTGGCCATACAAAGATCGTCAATCGAATGATTGTGAAAATATTGTGCATGTAAAACTCTAAGGATTCACGTACATGGGATGAGAGTCTTCCCTATGTTCAACGCAGCTACAACATGGCTCTCCATAGCTCCACCAACCATAACCCATTTCAGGTTGGGCTGGGATTCCAACCCGTGGGTCCCATTGATGTTGCACTACCTCTTGCAAACACACAAGAAGAATCTTACCATGTTCATTCTAAGGCCGACAAATCCACCATATTCATTGAGTGGATTCAACACATCCACCAATAGGTCCATGAGATTTTGCATAAATCCAATGCTAAGTACAAGTAGCACCATGATCAACACCGGGTATTGCACCAGTTTCAGGTGGGAGATAAGGTCTGGTTACATTTGTAGAAAGAGTGTCTTACAGGGCCCCACTGGAAGCTCCTGCCACTTCACTATAGGCCTTACACTATAATCAAGGTTGTGGATAACAATTCTTTTGAGCTAAACACTCCACCCTTCCTTGCATTCCACCCACTGTTCAATGTGGACCTCCTTCGACCATATTTTCCACCATTATTGGACACCTATGAGATTGCAGAACAATTGACACCAACAAAGCTCAACCATGACTGCATCGAACATGCATCCATTGATCATATAGTGGAAAAATAGGTCAAGGGAATTCACCAACAGAGGATCCATCTTTATCGGGTTGTCAAGGCAAGGGAAGCAGGGATGATTTTAAGGATGGAAATTGATCTCAAGACGTAGAAACCTTGGCGAATATTACTAGTTATTAATATGTAAAATGTAAAATGTTTGGGGATATTTATGTAAAAATATTCAAATTTCTAGGGATTTTGTATCGTTTCTATCAAATTTGGGATATTTTTAAGCTAAAAAAACAATATTCTATAAAATTTGGGCGAAACATTTTTAGAAAAAATGGAAATTAGCGAATCTTTTTTAGGGGAAAACAATGCAAAATTATCGCATTTGTGAAATTTAGCCCCTAAAATCATCTATGAAGGGAAGCTCCTACCCCAAGGCAAGTGGTTCACATGGGGCCAAATTCAATATAATTTTCTTCATCTGATGGGGGAACTCAACACAATGGATATATTTGCTTCCTAAGGGGGGAAGAATGATCCAGGTGGATATTGGTGGCCACCCACCTATTCCAACTGGATCCTCTTGACAATTTTTAGTTCAACACATTCTTATGTAATTGTGGGTTCGACACTTTTGGGGTTGTCTTAAGCCCTACACAGCTTCCATATGGATATTGTTGGCCTCCCACCTAATCCAACTAGATTATTTTGGAATTTTTCATGTCAGTACATCTTTCTGTACTTCCAGGGTCATTTTGGGCCCCTAAACAATGTTTGTTTGTCTTTCCATAGTCAAACTATAGACAGACTCAGATTTTGACATCATAATGTGTATTTATTGAAAATAACTTTCCAACGGGCTATCACGCACCTAAAACGGAGGTCGTATGCAAACATTATGACCCCAGGAAGTTGAGGTACCAACTTACCCATCGAGGCCCACATAAATTTTGACGTTTCATCTCCTAGAGTTAGGTTTTTGGATGTATAGGGTTTTGGAATTCATGAATAATGTTAAAAAGACCTATGGAGCCTCATTGTAATCATTCTTCTCAGACGTATGTGCATAGTATCCATATCTCTTCTCAGAGATAGCTACCACCATTCGAGCAAGTTGTTTTTAGTTATGCAGTTTTACAGTTTCATCCTATTTTATTTATTCAATAGAAGTTATTGTTCACTGGATATCTCTTGTTGTTCTTAGTATCTATGTGTTATTGTATTCAGTATGTTATTCCTTTCATTCCTCTCATAAATCTGGATCATCTTCCTAAGGAAGATTCTACAAAGAAAGTTGGTATGTCTACAGTCTTCTAGCTTGTTCAAGATATGATCAATCAAATGATTTCTTACGAGAGAAAGAGTATCACCTTCAATTGATCTCCTACCGAGTGTTCTTTTTCTCAAGCCATTTTTAGAAATCAACATGTTAACACAGAATTGTAAAGGTCAAAAAATCTTTTCAGTTATGTTTTTTGAGTCATAGAGTTACATTAGTCATAGTTTTTCATATCTTCTTGTTATAGTCATCACTTAAAGTTTGATTTGAATAAGCTAAAGTTAGTCTTTCCTTGGTGTAGAGTCTTTGGGTTATGTCTTTTGTTATCATACCAAGGTGAATGAACCCTCATGAGTCACATCTTTTAATTTCTCATCATCACCTTGACATGTAACACCTCCATGTTGTACACAAGATTCCCTTTTTAATCATTTATCCATTTCAGTGTCAAGTTAGAGTCGGGTGTATGCGTTTCCAACTAACTAAGAAAGTTCATAGCATACTCTAAGTGAATCATGCTTTCATTTGTCAGCATTGCAAATTAAAGAACCATGACAGAAGAGATTTCATTCTTTTGAACACCATGTTTAACTAATTTTCATGGATCATGGAATTGGATCTCCTAACAGTCTCCTCTAAGTATTCAATTCTTGTTTGAATCAGTCATTGCGAACTGGTAGACATGTGGTGTGAACTGGCGCTGCAGACTGGATGAAGAGGAGGGATGGAGTTTGGACAACTTGAAAACATCCCTGTGCATATTCAAAGACATGAACATCAAGACCAGGTCCACCAGGCACTCCATGGGAGTTTTCATGTTGTTTGAAGGTTGAGAAAAGGGTTTTGGCTAGTTTATCTATCAGTGTTGCGAACTATCCCATTATTTTGTTGACATATTTAAAATTCACTTGCATGATGTTTTGAGCCTTAATCATTAGACCAGATCACCATTATACTTCATCCATCTTTCCCATCACTCAAAATTCACTAGCTTCACTAATTTTCCCCAGTGTTGCGAACCCTCTATTCCAGGCGCTGCGGACTATGTGCTACAAATAGGGCGTTGTGAACCCTCTATTCCAACATTGTTGAAACCACATCTTCTGCATATTTTACAATATAATCTTTTAAAGAGTGACTCTACACCCCTCTCATATTCAAATTTGTGGTTGATCAGCTCTCGAAATAGTTTTTAATACTGCATGCATTTTCATGTTGTTAAATGATACTTTTATTGTCATCAAAAACCATGTTTTAAATAGAGAATTCACAGGTGTCTCCCTCTTATTATAACTTCCTGTTTCTTTTCTTTATATCTCATGTTTTAAGAATTCCCTATCTCATTCCTAAATGTGCATAAAGTGAGTTGTATAAAAACTTTGTACAATGTCAGGCTATTGAAAACAATTTTTCATCAAAACCCTAGTTTCCTATATTCCTTATTTTCATACCTCTACCAGTCTTTAAAACTCACAGAAAAAAATATTTCTCAGCAGCAGTATGGATATTCAACAACATAGGAGAACTCATAAGGGAGGGAATATTTTAAGGACATATCCCTATGACATGAAACTCCTTGATTACGAGCCTTTGATCAAGCAATCCTTTTAGAGGGTAGGTTGCATCATTTTTTGTCAAAAGATGCAGAGGGGGCATCCAGAGATAGCTACAAAATTTTCACTCAACTTCAATTGGACCAAAAATAGAGTGGGGATGTTAGAATTTGAAGTTTTAGAACTATTCATATCTGTTGCAACAGATATACCCAACGTTGGAAAAAAATGGTTCAAGGCGATGTCATTAAATGCCTCCTTCTCCAAGGAATTTCTTAAGCTAGAGTGCCAGGGAGACAACTTGTCCAAATGGGTACCTAGAAGCTACATGCTTCAAGGTTTTGATAAGATTCTAAAGGTTATTCAAAGTTATTTTGCCTGTGAGGGGAGATTTAACATTGTTTATCAATATCACATCGGGCTATTATTACACTTCACGGGGAAAGAAGCAATGAACCTCTCTTTTTACCTCTTTAGAAGCATTGGTAAGATGGTTGATCGAGTTCAATCCAAGTATAAGCAAGTAGACACTAATTTCTTTCACTCTAGACTTATTAAAATGTTGTTGATGGAAGAGTTGAGAAAGACAAACATTGATTGGGAAACATTCATAATTGCATCTCAGTTTCACCTGAATGTTGCTCACACCCCACAGTCTAAGATACAAATTCCCACTCTCATTGAAAGGATTGTATGTTCATAGGTTAGCAAGAAGAAAAGAGGTTCTATGAATGATATATATGATAGGGAAACAAATGAAACATAAGTAGGAGGTCCTTCACAACCTTCGCATAGGGAAACCTCACCCATGGCAAAGCTCCCTCCTATGGATGTTCCTTCAAGTAAATCCACAGGTCTGAGAGGAAGAAATCTTGTGTTTCCTTCATCCATTGTTGTAGATAAGGTTAAGACTAAGAGGCCTTTTACTAGACTAGCAACCAAGAAAAATGTTCATGTGAAGGATGATGTAGCAGAAACTTCATCCTAGAGGAAAGGTAAATCCAAAGCTCTTGAGCAACCCATTGAAATTATTGATGTCACTACTCCTCAACATGAGAGTAATCCCACTTTCAAGAGTATCAAAATACAACTTAAAGATGCAAGGGTTGAGGTTGATAAACTAAAGAGTGAATACTTTGGCTATAGGAAGAAGATTAAGGGGATAGTGGGCATGTACCATGAAACTATTGACAAGGTCATATTTTTAGCCAAAATATTTATACCCCTCCACAGGCAGCTCAGAAATCTCTACAGAAAAAACAGATCTCATCAAGCTCAAATCATAAATCTAAAGGCATAACTACATCCTTTTAAAGAAGATTTGGCCAAGAGAAATTTGGACATGTTGGCTAAGGTTGCTACCAGGAGAAGATCCAGAGTTAAAAAATGAAGATTTGAACCTCCATAACCAGTATCAGTTTTGGTCAAGTTTCTTGTGTTATGCATTTTTACAAATTTTTGAGGATGGCTATGTTTTTAAACCATGATTAACTATTTGAATGTTTTCTTCTAGTCATGTACCAATATTATGAGGTTGTTACAACATTTTGGAAAACTTGAGATAGTTTTGGGGTGTTTTAATCCTTTGCAAAATCAAACAAGCCACTACAAGAAAGTTTGAAGTGCCTGGCGCTGTGAACTGGTTGTTTCAGACAGACATTGCGAATTGGCCCTACAAAGTCATGTTTTGGATTTTTTGGAGGGAGGATCAACTGTCAAGTGTCAATATGAATGCATGTCAGTTGTATAAGGATCGATGTCGAGCTGGGAGGCCACCTTCCTAAAGAATATGTGCTCAAATAGACACATCATCAGTCTTTATGAACATGTTGCAAACGTTGCCAACATTAGCTTGAATCTTAACATTTTGTTTTCTTTCTCTTGTACACGTGTAGTCACGCCATCTTTAGGCCCAAGAATCCTATGTTGTAGTTGTTATTTGAATTTTAAAGTTGTCAATGATAGTCTAGGCTACAATATAAGAATTGTAAGACTGAAGGAGGGTTCGAATGATTTGAGAGAGAAATCATATTTTTTATGTTGTCTATGTAGCAGAGAGTACCTCCTTTTGTATGTACTAGAACTAAGACACTTTGGATAATAGAAATTAGTCTTGTTCCTTATCATCTTGTTGCTATATAATTTTGATTACAGTATATTGAATGATTCATTTGGCTGAATTGTATCTTTGTTGCAATGGAGGATCTGTTGTGATATTGTTTATAATTATATCAGAGTTGTCTCTTTGATTATGAGAAGTTATTATCTCACTGGTTTTTCTTCATATATTTGTTAATACTACCTAATGTAGATGATAGGCATATTACATTTTTCTTATTAATTCTTCCGCCTACTTACCTTTTTTCTTAAATATTGATCCAACTTACTCAAATCCTTATTTGTTGGTGTATATTGTATGGAGTAAGTTGTGATTGAAATTATTTTTCCGAGTTTTTCATCCATTTTCCACCTTATCATAAACACCTATCTTTAATATTTTTATGGGTAATGGGCTTGTACTTATATCAGTCTAAGTGTTACTTCTAGTGCTAACAAAAACCACTAATTCTTCATATTTATATCACCCAAAGGCTACTCTCTCTAGCACTTGGCATAATTTTTGTGATGAAAATCCTAAGGAAATTACTTGTGAGGTTAATAAAAATGCACAAGAGAGAATATTTGTTAAAAATACTAAAAAAAATATTGTTTCCTTAGATTGGGCTCCTAAAGAAGAAGTGATGTTTATTTTTTTTGTAAGCTGGGTGGGTAAAAATTTGAAGGACATGGGGGTGGGATTTTATCCACTTATGTGTGCATGGTTCATGATACCATTTAATATAGTATCTCTAGGTGCAACCACACGTTCGAACACTAACTCATGTTAAGAACCAAACATCAATATAGCATAGAAAAACCTCAAGAAAAGTACTCAACGCCTTGAAAAAGAGATAATATCAGATAATAAGCCTCTTCGAGGGGGCAACCTCCTTTTACCCCACTTAAATGTTAAAGTACAAGATG
>ML819631.1:10542-32049 GCA_009831015.1 Picea engelmannii
TCAGGAAGCATTATCAGGTTCTATGTGATGATTGGTTGATGGTGATGATTTAATGTAAAGTTTTATTATCTCTCATATATTCTTGGGTGGAAGGAAGGGGAAAGGATGGAGAGTTCAAATCTCTCTTGATATTGGAGGATTGCATATTCCTCTTGGAGGTTTATCCCTCCCTTTACATTTGGAAGTTGTAGCTACTTTTGGAAGTCATTACTTCCCTTGAACAATAACTATTGATTATTTCTCATATATTGTGCATGGTGTATTGTGGTGTATTGGTGTAACTCTTATATGATTGTTCATTTCTCATTGGATATAATTTAATGGTTTAAGTATAAGTTGAAAAAGGTTTTAAATTGTACTTGATATTGATTCACCCCCCCTCTTAGTATCAACAGGGCCAACTTCTCATTCTGGGTGCCTATTTACTTAGCATATAATATTTCCTTTAGCCAACTTCTTCTCTTGGAGGCTAATAACCTAATACAAGTTATCCTCTTGGGATGACTTGTCTTCTAGGGTTATTAGCCAACTAATTAGGATTTCTTCTTACTTCCGAGAATATTAAATTCTCGTCAGGTTTACACATGGAGGTTAATACATCCTGCATCTACCATAATATCAACACTCCCTCCTAGCTATGGAGGTATTGAAGGTAATGGTCTCGAGCACAAACATACCATTCATCCGGTAGCATCAACATAGTCATATAGAATATCTCATGACTAGATCATGAGCATCATCATCACTATCAGTGTCATCAGTTGCATCATCTCTCGAAACCATACTCCATCTGAATAATCAGACATGATGTTGGATAAGTTACTCACTCCACAGAGTGACACAAGAACCATTCTTCTAATATTGACATATGTCTTAGAAGGATAAATGTCCTGGACCATTTTCTGTTTGGGAAAAATTTGTCCATTGATCATCCATCTAGCTGATTAAACATTTTTCAACACTACTGATAGTCTTCAAGGCAATCAGAACAATGCCATTCAATAGAACACAACTGTGTCTATCCATAGTAGTACACAACTACTATCCAGTGGTGCACTACCACACCAAGTAGCACACAAATACTTGACCAATGAAATATAGTCACAATCAATGGAACACATCCACCATAGTAGTATACATCTACTGTCCGGAGACATATAGTCTCCATAACAATCATATCATCTGATATCAACCTGCACAGAAAACATTGTTATGATATAAACTGAGTCATCTGGGCCATTCTTCCACTCACATCTGTGAGATATGGAAGAGCATCTGCCCTCAGAAGGTAAAACATCAATGATGAGCTATCTGGACTATTCTTCTCAAGAAAGGAAGAATAACTGTCCCAATTTCTGAGCCTGGACCATTCCCTATCTAGGCCATTCCTCCGTCACTAAACAAAGTGCAACCTGGAGAGAATGAATCTGCCCTAGGGAATGTCTGTCCCTGATTGTTGAACCTGGACCATTCACCTATCTAGGCCATTCCTTTGGCACTAAAAAAAGTGCAACCTTGAGAGAATGAATCTTCCCTAGGGAATTACTATTTGAACCATTTCCAAAGGAAATGGTTGTCGTGGACCAACCTCCAAAATAGACCATTCTTCGAAACTGCTCACAATTGTGAGCTTCAAAAAAATGGTTGTCCAGCAAGGCATACCAGTCTTCTTGACCACTAATAAGAGTGATCATCAAGAAGAGAGGTTGTCCTAGACCATTCCCTATGTTAACCACAAAGGGAATCGTTGTCTATGGTACATCATCAATCCATCGAACCATTTTCATTACGAAAATGACTGTTCGATCTGGACCATTTTTCGAACTGGAAAATGCCTGTCCCTCAAAAATCTCAAACCACTTTCCGAACTGGAAAGGAACTGCTCATCCTGGGCCATTTTTCGAACTTGAAAAATGATTGTCCATAAATCAATAACACATTAGTGCTCCCTCCCAACCTGGGAGTCATTTCTTCCTTTTTCAATAAGGAAGTTGTCTCCACGAGCTCCAGCTTGAGTACACAAAATTTTTCATCTTATACAGAGGCTTCACCAAAATGTCTATTTATCTACTCATCTGTGGATATATATATTGGAGAACCACTTTCTCTTTTCTGGACTTCATCATGGAGAGTGTAATGCTTGATCTCAATGTACTTCGGTCTTTCTAGAACACTGGTTTTCTCTGAAGGCTTCATATAGCTCTGATCAATGTAGTATATCTTTGTTGGATTCATCTTTTGTTTCCTGCTATCTCATAACATCATGGCAAGGCTCAAACTGGAACATATCTATGAGAGTTTGTCATGGATTAGCAATCCATCATCCTAGATTTCTGAGTAACCATTCTGATACAATATCTCTGTTATAGAAATATTTTCACCACACTTTTGTTGTGTATTGAAGGCTCTACACCAAGTTGTTTGAATCCATACAAGATCTCCTTCCATCTGCATATAGGGGTCTCTTTCTGGTATACCTCAAAGACTTTGAGGTTGCTCTACATGTAAACTCCAACCTATGGATATTTCGAACGATATACTAGATCATGTAGAGGTATGTCTATTTTACAAGAAATCATCATAGTCTTCTCCCTCCATCTGGGAGAACCTATAATTATGGATCTTTCAATGCTTTCATTCATAAGTCTTCCATACACTGTTCTTCATCACAACTTTCAGTTCCTCTGCTTGATTACTTTTAGTGATTTCATATCAGGTTGGTAGTCTTGTGATTCTCGATACACTGACTGGTTGTTCTGTCTTTTCTTTCTCTCTTGGGATCCTCATGTTTCTCTTTAGCTCTTGAGTTCATGGAGTTTTCTATAGATTCCATGATCTGAAGATTCCAACTTCTTTCTTTCATCATAGGATCATGGATGTGGATGGACAACTAGTGATTACTTTAAGGCTTCTTTATGAAGAAGAATTCTTCTGAAGTCACACTGAACACGTGTTGCTTTTCATGGTTGCTACCATGAATAGATATTTCATCATCTTCAATGGATCACATAATTTAGGATTAGCTCCCTCCTAATCCTTGCTTCATGCATGAATGCATGTTCTTCTTTTGATAATATAATTGGCTCCCTCCATCTAGGAGAGTCCACGCTTTCGTCTACATCCTTATTACCTTCTGCAAAGTGTCACAAATATTTTTCCAATTTCCTCTTGATTGCTGACTTCTTTTTGTCTGTACTTCTTCTAGGCTTCTTCAAGATTGATTTTGATAATAACTTCCACATGAATTGTTACTAGGGGTTGTTGATGTAATTCATCCTTTCATGTGTATTGTCTCACTTGTAGAAATCCTTATCTTGTTGTTCTTCCATAAGTATAGTTTCTCTTTGAATAAATAGATATGCAAGATATGTACAGAAAACATGGTAAGTACAAGAACTATGAAGAGTGTTGTTTACCTTGTCTTAGAAGAAGAAGCTTGTTTCATCCTGCTTAATATTCTTTGAAGGTTCCTTTTCTTCAGCAACTGATGCTTCGTGTGTCTCCTTCCTTTTCTTCATCTCGGGACAATGATTCTTGTAGTGACCATACTTTCGACAATTGAAGCATTGTATTTCTGACATATCTTTCTCTTGATTTGGATTTTTCCTTGAACCAAACTTCCTTTTATTCCTGAAATTCTTGAATCTTGTTGTGAAGGCTTGATCATTGTATTTCTTTTGAGGTTTCTCTTTTGCACTAATCCTTGATTCTTCTTGTGCAGAGCAAGTCCAAAGTTCTTCGAATGTAGGATAATCCTTCCTTGTGTTCATACTTGCGGAAAATGCATCCCATGTCTTGGGAAGACCATTGAGTACTATATTTACCAGTTCCTTCTCTGAGATGATCTCTTCAATAGATTTTAGTTGATCTCTTAACTGATATATCCTCACAAAGTATGATTTTATGTTGTCATAATCATTCAACTTCATGTCATGGAGCTCATTCTTCAAACTCATTACTTGTCCAATGTTTCTGACTAAGAAGAGGTTTGTTAGGGAATCATACATATTCTTAGATGAGTCAAGATGGGATATGTAGGGTATCAAGTGGTATTTTATAGAGTCCACTATGATACTCATGGAATTGATGTCACTGTTTTTGAACTTCTCCATAACTGCAACGTTCTGCGGTTCCTTCTCTTTTCCTTCTTCAAACTTTGGTTCCACGATCTTTCCTTTCATGATATCCAACACTTTATTCTTGGTAAGTATAAGGTCAATTTATTTCTTCCACACTCTGAAGTTAGAATCCCCATCTAACTTTTTTTCTGACTTCATAGACTAATTCATGGTTGCCTTGACTAGGTCAACCTTAGATTTGACCAAAAAATCAAACCTAATGTTTTTGCTTGCTGAGAGTACCAAGAGATGCTCTAGGATAGGGCACACTAGTCTATCTGGAAATTAGGTCAATCCCTTCACTTAAGGTGCATCAATGAGAGGGTTAGGGTTTTTGCAACTGCATCTGATAGTAACCCTAGTGGTAGTGCTTTGGTAACTCCTCCTGCTAGAAACCCTAGCGGTAGTTCTTCAATGAGCTTAGTATCCTTATGGCTATGCTCCCTTCCAGTGGTTAGACTGAATGAAGGAGGTGTGGGCCCATAACCTGTTAGAATCTAATGGATGTGCTCATTTAACCATAAACAATATCACTATTTTCAGCCAACCATAGGTCGAAGCCACCCCCGAGCACCTTAAACTTGACAGAGAATCATTCCAGAAGAAAACCCTAGGCTAGATAGCCAAACAAAGGGTGGCACACGTTTCTCCAAGGATAGTGCACCAAGGAAGAGCTAATCGGAGAGTCCAAACCATAACCAAGAGATAGTCCAAGCCAAAACCAAAATTTGCTAGCTGCAGTAGCTGCAACGACAACTCTCCTCAAAACTTGTGCACAAACTGGCCAACTACGGTGCACACAAGTGTTGCTTCTTTAGTTCTAAGAATGCCTTCCAGAATTAATATTGGCCTCCTATATTTATACTAAATCTGACAAACTGCTTGGGCCAACTTCTCATTCTGGGTGCCTATTTACTTAGTATATAATATTTTCTTTATCCAACTTCTTCTCTTGGAGGCTAATAACCTAATACAAGTTATCCTCTTGAGTCGACTTGTATTCTAGGGTTATTAGCCAACCAATTAGGGTTTTTTTCTTGCTTCCCAAAATATTCTATTCTCGTCAAGTTTACACGTGGAGGTAAATACCTCTTGCAGCTACCATAATATCAACAATAACATCCTTAGGACCGTACCATGTCCATTGGACCTTTACAAGCCCTATGGCTCGACTCCGAAGTTGTTTTATTTTCTAGTCTAGAATGTGTACCGAATGCACTTGGAAAGCACCTTCTTGCTCCACCTGAATCACATTCCAATCAATAACATGATTAGCATCAGGTATATATTTCTTGAGCAATGATACATGGAATACATTATGAACAGTCATAGATGTAGGAAATGCAATCTTATAAGATACTAGACCAATCCTCTCTAGGATTTCAAATGGCCCACAATAGTGAGCTGCCAACTTTGAACAATTTCCCAACTTCAGGGAACTTTTGTTGGCCTTCACTTTCAAGAATACATGGTCCCCAACTTTAAATTCCCTATGATTTTTTCCCTTATCATCATAGTTTTTCTTCATGTCTTGGGAAGCCTTTAAAATTTTTTTTTATTTCAACATTTGCTCCTCCATTTCCCTAAGTAAATCTAGACCAACCACTACTCTATCTGTTGATTTATCCCAACTTACCAGTGTGTTGCACTTTCTGCCATAAAGTGCCTCAAATGGGCTCACATTTAGAGATGTTTGGTGCCCATTGTTATAAGAAAACTCTATTAAGTGTAGATAGTCTTCCCATTTTGATGGTTTATCCATCACAGACATCCTCAACATATCCTCAATCACTTGATTCACCCTCTCTGTTTTTCCATCTGATTATGGATGATAAGTTGTACTAAAATTCAAATTTGTTCCAAATCCATTAAATAATCCTTTCCAAAAATTTGAGGTAAATTGTTTATCTCTGTCAAACACAATTGTCTTGGGTATACCATGTAATCGAGCAATTTCTCTCATATAAATATCAACAATTTTGGTTGCCTTGTGAGTGAGCTTTACTGGAATAAAATGGGCACCTTTAGTAAGCTTATCCACCACTACCATGATAGAATCATGTTGCATGTTTGTTATGGGCAGTTTGGTGATGAAATCCATTGTTACAACTTCCCATTTCCACTCAGGAATGGGTAATGGTTGTAGAAACCTAGCTGGGGGTCTATATTCAGCCTTTACCTTTTGACATTCCAAACATTTGGCAATAAAATTAGCAACTTATTTCTTCACTCCTGGCCAATAATATTGGATTTTGACAGCTACAATAGTTTTCTGATAACCTGGGTGCCCATCATAAGGTACATTATGCATTTCTCTCAATATCATATTTTTCAATTCCTAGGAATTTGGTACATAAGTTATGCCCCTATACATGAGAATTTCATCATTATCTAGCTTATATTATTCAATTTTCTACTACAAATTACCTTTCTATAATTTTGCCACTAATTCCTTGTATTGCAAATCTGATTTGGAAGCCTCTATAATTATGTATTTCAAGTATGAGTGGTACATGATAATGGTTGTAGCATGCAATTCATGCACTCTTCTGTCAAGTGCATCAACCACTTTGTTCTCTTTCCCCTTGATATGCTTTATATCAAAGTCATATTCACTTAGAAATTCTGACCATCTACTTTTCTTGGCATTTAGAGTTTGTTGATCAAATAAATATTTGAGACCATTGTGGTCTATCCTAAACTCAAACCTTTTCCCCATGAGGTGGTGTCTCCATTTCCTCAAGAAAAATAAATAAAAAAATAAGAGAAAAACAAGAAAAATCCATCAAAAGAAAATTAGTTTGAATCATATTGTCTAATCATGATCAAACATTTTAAATTTTGTGTTGATAGGTTAGAGAATAAATTTGGTCAAACTATTTAATCTTGGCCAAAGTATTTAGGTTAGAGTAATAATTAATCCAAGAGACTAAGTTGGATTAATGTGTTAGATTCTTAGGTTAGGAGATAGGTTAGATGAATTTTTGTCTCAAGAAAATTGAAAGGGGATTTCAAAATATACCCTTAGTTGATTAAATTTGGTTATTTTAGCATAGGAAAATAAAATTATATTGTAAAGTTGCAAAATGAAAGCTTGGTTCTTCATGGCGCATTTTGTCTTGTAGTGCTTAACTCCCACACAAGTCTCCATTGGCAGCATCCACCTCTTTCCCGATCAACGGTCCTCATCCTTTTTCATACCCCCCCCTACCTTTCTACCTTTAACGACAGGGGAGGGATCCAAAAAATTGTTTTCCTCGTATCGATCCCACCTAACGTGGCACGTCCTCAACATTTTGAACCCCCCCCTACTAATTCCACTTACCACCTATCCTCCCTTCTGAAATCTGCCAAACCAAAACTCGATACCACTCACCTTAGCCCGCCACAGTAATCCTATCACTACATGTCATATGTCCTACTCTACATACCCGTTAGCCAATTAAAACATTCCCCATGACCATTAACCACCCTGTAACAACCCCACACCATAACGAATATCTGTTGTATACCTTAAAACCTCATTTCACATCTTTTTATGCCATTTGTTGATGAAGAAATCATGGAGACCCCATTGAATCCAGATGTCAAATTAACCACCACCACCTCTCACCGTCAACAGGCGAATCTCTTCCCTGGGTAATACAGTTCCACCATTGTTTTATTGTAAGCTCTATTAATTATGGCCCCCAAGGCTAAATCTACAGACACATCTGAGAACCCAATCCTTCCCCCTCCTGTCGACCTGGACCACACCCCTCTGGAAGATAATGATTACAAAGTCACAGAGCTGAGGTGCGAATTCAACTTCTTCAAATTGCACTCATGGTTGAAAGACATTTTTCTCAACCAAAGTGATGAAATTGGACTCTGGGTGTCCAATTTTCCTCAGTACATGTTTCCTCAAATTCACCACTTGCATGAATTTGCTCTCATATTTCAAGCCCACTAATTTCATAGCCAAATATCCATTGCCTCATTGATATAGGTGGATATCAATGGCCATCCATATTTTCCAACTAGCTCAAAACAATTTTCTGGAAATTTTGGTAATTTACTATTTTTAGCAGTTTTTAACTTTCGGGGCCATTTTGAGGGCCTAAATGAAGGTTTTTCTGGATCTATCTTCCCAGTGATAGCCAACTGATTTGATTGAGCCCCCAAAACGATACCTTTCCAATGAGATATCGTGCATCCCAAACGAAGATCGCATGCCAAATTTACGCCCACGGGAAGTTGATACACCAAACTACCCAAAACGGAATCCACACAACTATTGGCTTTTCATCTTCCAGGGTTAGGGTTTTGGATTTTCTTTATGATAAAAATGCCTTTGGAGCCTCATTGTAAAATAATCTTCTTGTGAATGCGATTAGAAGACACATCTCTTCTCAGAGATAAGTTTCCACCATTCTAGCGAGTCTTTCACTCTGTATTTTTACAGTCTTTGTACATTTTCGCTCATTAATAGAAAATTGTGTATTACTGTATCTCTATGTTTATGGTTGTATCTATGATACATTTTTGTTATACTATTGGATATTTGAGATACCTTTGTACATTTATTTATTATATCTTCGCTCTCATTTCGTGCCAAAAATAATCAGGATTAGTGGTTTAAGAGTAGGCTGCTCTTGATCATTTTTCAGTGCATGTCCCCGACGAGGTCTGAGCATAGAAAGTTGGATCTAGATCTTGTCTCTATTGATGAAAATATCTCTCGCACACCCAATAAACCCTCCATGGCGGAAGAAAAGAAAAAATGACAGAGAAGACGATTCTATTAATCTATTGCTCAAGCAAGCTCTCACACGACAGAGGGACGAAATGATGGAGAATTTTTTCCACGTCCGTCAACTCCTATCGATAACAACAGGGGTGTCTTCATCAAGCAACCACTTTGGAGGAACCTCACCTTTCAAGGTAAAAGTTAATTTTGATATTCCCATATTTGAAGTACAGATAGATGCAGATGCCTTAGAAAAATGGTTAAATCTGCTAGAAGGTTATTTCTTTGTTCATAATTTCTCTGACAGGGAAAAGATCACCTTCGCACTTCTTAAGGCTCTCCCCCATGTCAAACATTGGTGGGAAACTTACTGGGAGAAAATTTCCATAGAGGATTCTGGAATATATGGGGCCGAGCCCACTTGGGATTTTTTTGTGGATGCGGTAAAGGAACAATATTACCTTGTTAGCAACTATGAGGACCAGTACATGAGATGGACCACACTGCAGCAAGAGAGGGGCCAAGCAGTTCTGGAGTTCACTAATACCTTCCATACCTTGCTCACCAAGATGGGTACCAAAGACTCTAAGTGGAATTTGGTTATGAAATACCATGGGGCTCTACATAGATACATCCAAACTAAAATGGATTTTTTGTACATATCATCACTCGATTTTGCTTATTGATATGTTGTTAAAATCGAGCAGAAATTTAAGCACCAGAACAAGCGGGATTTTGGGTCTAAAAATATGCAACAAAAAAGGTATGATAAAGACAGCCCTAAAAAACAACCTCCTGAGAACCAATCCAAGATACAGGAAAAGAAGGGTCATGGAAAGACGAAGAAGGACACCAGAAAATGGTGTGATTTCTAAAAACTCTCCTGGCACAACATCGATGAATGTCACTCAAAACAGTCATTGGTGGTCGAGATCAAAGACAAGGATTCAAACCCTGATTTAGAATATGATTCAAAAAATACTGATAGAATTCATATCATCGACGCAAACCCCACTGTTATTTTCATGACTGCAGCAATTCAACCAGAAGAACCAACAGATCCCGAAGAGGGGGAGCACCTTTTCCATTCACAGATGTGGGTGAAGGGGACCCTACTGCATTTTATTGTTAATAGAGGAAGCCAGAAGAACCTCATCTCAGTAGAGGTCGTCAAATAGTTGGGATTATCGAAAACACCACACCTATAGCCATACAACATCAGGTGGCCTTATCAGGTACAAGATATTCATGTTAGCCAACAATGTCTATTGTCATACGACATCCAACCCTTCAAGGATGAGGTATTATGTGATGTTTCCCCACTGGATGTATGTGATGTTCTCTTGGGCCAGCCATATATGTGGAAGTGCCATGTTGTTTATGAGTCTTGACCCCATAGTGTCATTGTTACTTTGGGGGGTCATCTCTACATAATACCATAGGCAGTTCCAACTAATGTCCCACCTAAACAATGCCACAAGGTATTATCTCATACTACAAAATTCATCTTCTTCACAATATGTTCAAAAGGTGCACAAAAGGACACTGTAGCCTTGGTACAAGCACCTTCTATCCAACCAAAGCATATTGACAAGATTGCAACAAAGGGAAATGATTGTTTTTGCACACATTCATCTCATGTAACCAAACTGGTTAAAAAGTTCCAACCCTTCCAGCGACAGGTTCGTGACAACCTTCAACAAGATAAGCAACACAACTTCTCCAACAAGGAAAGCAACTCATCAATATGTAGATTCAACAAACGCTTTTCCCTCTCCCTCAGGCACTCAACGTAATGGAGACCATTGCTTCCTAAGGAGGGAGGATTGATCCAAGTGGATATTGGTGTCCACCCACCTTTTCCAACTAGCTCAAAACAGTTTTCTGGAAATTTTGGTAATTTACTATTTTTAGCAGTTTTTAACTTCTGGAGCCATTTTGAGGGAATAAATGAAGGTTTTTGGGGATAGATATTCTTAATGATAGCTGAAGTCTCTGATTGAGCCCCCAAAATTAATCTCCTCGATGATACCATTCCAACGAGCTATCATGCGCCCCAAACGGAGATCGTATGCCAAAGTTACGCCCACCGGAAGTTGATACACCAAACTACCCAAAACGGGGTCCACAAAAATGTTGGATTTTCATCTTCCGGGGTTAGGGTTTTGGATTTTCTTTGTGATAAAAATTCCTTTAGAGCCTCATTGTAAAATCATCTTCTTTCGAATGCGAGTAGCAGACACATCTCTTCTCAGAGATAAGCTGCCACCATTCTAGCGAGTCTTTCACTTTGTATTTTTATAGTCTTTGTACATTTTCGCTCATTAATAGAAAATTGTGTACTATTGTATCTCTTTGTTTATGGTTTCATCTTTGATACATTTATGTTATATTATCAGATATTCGAGATATCTTTTTACATTGATTTATTATATCTCTGCTCTCATTTTGTGCTGAAAATAATCAAGATCACTCCTCCTCTGGTGAAACATTGTTCACGGTTACCTCTGAAGCCATCGACCAGATGTTGCAGATCCCTGGAAACTACTCAGCCATATTGTTCTCTTTTTAATCCCTAAACGACCTATACCATAAATTGACTTTCCCCCAAAGAGCCTAGATCTTTGAGATTTTCCTCCCTGAATATGCCCAATTGCCCAAGAAGAATCCACCTTACTCATCTTCCATTTTCACTGTCAAATCCAACCATATCATATCCATTCTTTATTACCTTCTAGGTTATTACTCAAATTAATGGGTAGATGAGACTATTTTAGGTTTTCTATCCATATTTTCTACAGAGGAAAGAGTTTCCATAAAATTCAATTTCAGTCAATTTCTGGTTGATAATATTCATGATTAGTTATTCAAGTTTCCAACTGAAGGGATGTTTATATACTCTTTAGTTGTGGTCTACATGTTTTTATGTTACCAATCAGATAGGATTCCTTGTGCACTTGAGAAGTGAAACCAGGAATGAAGCCCACAGTCAGTGACATCATGGACCTCATTGGTGAGGAAAATTCAACATAGTACAACTTTAAGGACTTCATAGATCAATTCATTCATCCAATTGTTTGTATGTTGAACAACAACGCATAGACAAGGATCGGTGAAGAAATTCAGAAGGTCTTGCACCTATTTGATCAATCTAAGACATGGGATTGGTATTTATACCAAAACCATACAGAGATAAGAGTATATGGGTGTGATTTTCATCCTTATAGATTGCCCAAATACCTCCCAGTGAGGATTTTTGCACTAGATTATATAAGGAAAATGGTGAATTCAAATGATATTCATTGTGTTGCAGCAAAGAATAAATCCCAACTTAGAATCAAAACCTAGGTTGGACCTTTCATCTGCAACAATAGATCAACAAGAGAAGAAGCAGATAGCCTCTTAAAACAAATGAGGTTTCCTCTGAGTTTCACTTGGGAATATGACCCATTTGGTGTCATTTCTGAACTCAGAACCAAAAAAAGAGCACCCCTTATGTACACACACAGAGGCCAGAGGTGGAAATATACATGAACTAGACAGAGTGGTAGGAGAACACATTGCAAGAACCAGAGGAGCATCCTATCTTTGTAACCACTTCACAGACTAATACACCCCAAAAGCAAGTAGAGAAGAGATCAAGGAAGGAAGCTTCTCCTTTAGTCACAAAGGTATCAACTGAGGATTTTCAGGTATACAGAAAGAGGGTTAAAACCCGTCATAAAACATATTTTCTCAAGGAGGGATAAATGTATTCCACCATAGTCTTGGAGGAACCACACTCTTCAACCCATTTAGACAGTCTGTTTACAGGTTCTCCATCATCACCAACATCTCAAAGAAACCCAGATACTACTCTAACAGTTGAATCAACTCATGGGAAAAAAGAGTCAAACATTTTTGACAAATAAAAACAGATCAAACAAAGGAATGAGATCCTCAACAACAACACCTACACTCAATTATGGAAGCAAACCTCCACTGCTCAACACAGACTATTGTCGACTTTTGATACAGAAAGAGGAAGAATGCAAATGGCATTCTTACAAGCAAAATTTCCTCATCCAAGATCATCTGTAGATTACAAAAATACTGCTTTTTAATTTGATGTAAAATATGTCCATCTAGTGGACCAGATGGATATGCATAGACAGACAGGAGAAATGATATTCTCAACTTTGAAAAATACCTCAATGATTTCTTCTAAATTGCAGGTATCCTTAAACAATATCCAACCTCAATTAAAGTTGGACAATATATCTTCTTTGGCCAAGGATAACAAAATAAAATCATTAGAAGAATTGGTTCTTAAAATTGGGTATGATCCAACAAATGTCAAAGCAGCAGAGGAGTTGTTAAAGAAGAAGAATGTTGATATAAAATCTCTTAGAAAGAATATGAAGCTTCCAGCTACAAAAGATTCACAAACCAAAGAAGTGGTTGAGACTGAAAGCCACAAAGAAGAGATATTAAAGTTAATCATGGAACAAAATGCAAAAATAAGGGAAATGGAAGCATAAATGGACAAGATGATAAAATAAAAGGATAAAAATGTGCAGTTGGCCATGATCCCACTGGAGGTAGTGCCTCTAACAGGGATCAAAAAAACAAAAGGGTCCACATCAACATAAATTCTAGCAATAATCCCATTACAAGTCTCATATGCATCTGACAAACTTGTAAAATCCATGGAATATATGTCCAAACAAGGGGAAGAAAACAGAAAATTACAAGAAGAGGTAAATACTTTGCAGGAATTGAAATCAATGTTCCAGGCCAGTCACCAGGAAGAGATGCATAAGTCTCAAAGGCTCAGTTGACAATTACAACAATTAGGGAAAGAGACTGCCATGGAAAATACCTTAGCCTAAGCTAAGGAAAACATATGGATAGATATCATCAAATCAATGTCAGAAATTTGGACCTCCATACAAATATTTTTTTAGCAACATGAATTAGTACAGAAATCCAAGGGAGAAATTGAAATCATCAAGGAATAATTGGGAGAAAGACTCACTGAGGCCACTGAACTTATCAGATTTCTAAATTCCAAAAACAAACAGGAGTTAGAAGAACTAGAGATTGAGGAGAGAACTGAAACCATCCTTGAAATAAATAAGAATCTTACCAAGAAAGGCTTAATATTGCAGCTGGAAGAAAAATCTCAAGTGATGGACATAGGTTTGCAGAGGTTCTTCAGTAAGTTTGAGGTACTACACAGTAAAGGGCTTCCTAGATTGTTAGTACTAAATGACAAATTGATCACTCTGCCTAATTACAAACAGAAATTGAACACAGTGGCAAAAGACAGTTCAAAGTTTGAAGGGATACAGAGAAACATTACTGGTAAATATTTCCTGGAGACACTATAGTTAGACTTAATCATTCAACATGAAATCAACCATATATTCATCACTAAGCCTACCTTTTCCAAGTACACAAGGATGGATGAAATATACAGGAAATTACTCAAGATTTACATCCCAAGTAAAAAGAGGTGGGAAGAGTTTTGTGCATTACTTGAGTAAAGTCAGTTTTTGTGTTCTCATCAGCAAGGAGCAACAACTAGCCAAAGTCAAAGAGAGGAGTCCTCAACCACTTCCACCAAATCAGCACCAGAGATCCAAGAAAATCTTCAAAATCCCTACATTTTGTATTTAGAGATTTAGTTAGTTAGATATTCCTCCAAAATATCCTGATCATTTATGACAAGATCTATTGTAAATAGTTGTATAAATACTTCTCTCTTTGAAGTATTATGGGTTGATTTTTGCATCCAAAATCTATTGTGTAAATTTTCAAAGGATCAACCAGTAATAAAAAAGGCTTATTCACAGGATTCTCATGTTAGACTATTGGTGATGTGTTTTCTCTCTTTGTCAAATGTTTTTCCATTATCTGTAAGCATTGCATGTGTTTCCAATTCTAATCATTAAAAGAAAGTTAAAGACCATGATTTATTTCCTTATACTCTATCTTTGGTTTTTCAATGATCTTCATGTTGTTCATCTGAAACTAAGCAAAGGAATTCTTAACTTCTCTTCTACTTAATGGATTTTCCCCCTTTTTTCCTCTTATTCATTTCATTTAATTTAATTAGATCCAAACAATTTTACTACCCTTCCTTGTGGAGAAAACCTTATAAATGCTAAAACAAATCCTTATATTTAAGTACATACCCCATATCCCAATGGAAAACTAAACATTCTTTCAGCCATATATTTCAAACAAACAAACACTGAACTGTCATAACTAGCCTAACACTCTAAACTCAAATAAATCTAAATCCTATAGAGAGATCCCTCTCTGAATCTGGCAGGGCTAGATCCCAGCTTCCAAAGTGGTTTGGTAGTTACCTCTGTCTTTTCTTATACAACCTATGGGAATTACAGAGTGCTAACACTAGTAACAAGATAAGGTCTGAAACTCAACAGAATTTCTTAGTCATAGGTGCCCATTGCTGCAATTACCCCATAATCCCTCATTCTCCATGCACATATCACACCCAAGGAAGTGTGCCCCTTATTTGCTCAATAGTCCTTCGACTGCCCCACTTACCTTCCTAGGGTTACCAACAACATGCCATAAAGGAAGTCTCTGAGCCCTATGACTAATGCTCTATGAATTAGGGAACAACTCTCACCAAAATGCTTGCTTGGATAGTATGCTCTATGAATTAGGGAACAACCAACCTCTCACCTAGAGAGACTACTCATAGTTTGTCAACCCATATCCTCGACATTAGAAATCTAGTTACATCCCCTCAACTCCTTACAAGGTTCTTTTTGCAGATAAGCTAATAATCATAATTTCCATACAGTCTGACCCACTTCTGCTCACGAAATCTTGCAACATAAATTATCCTTGAATAATGGATAATCCCCCCAAAATACATTAAGGCCAACAATATATATTGCATTCCTTCCACTTGACACTTGTCACCTTCAAAAGTATTTTAAGCCACTTGGTGACCCATTCCCTACCCTCGGGAACCTAGGATAAAATAATTGTCTAACATTACACTTTTCCAGAAATGTTATTAAAATATTCCCCGAGACTTACATCTCACCCCCTTTTCCCTTTTCTGGTGGACTCATCCCCCCATCTCCTTTCTCTTGAGTATGTCTATGCACAATGATGCAATATTATATTAATAAACATGATTATATTTACATGGATAGGAATAGTGGCCTATCGGTGTCCTGAATCACCAGCCTCATAGTCACATAGGCTCTCTGGACTCAATACATATCCAGTCATATATATATATATATATATATATATATATATATAACGCAGTTCTTTTCTCACTTCCATTCATTCCTGCGCACTTACCCAAGTGTCTGCAAAAAAATTCAATGTCTTCACTTCCCCAGGTGCATGCAACACATAAAATGTGTGTACGTTGTGTTTGATAACACTTCTTCATGCACTACTCAGAAGGACGCAACACCAAAACCATTTATCATGGTCTCACTAGCCTAAATGTACATTACATTCACACTTGGTACCAAGGACTCACCAGCCTATATGTACAATTACAAATGGTTTCATATTAGGGACATTACATTCCCCTCCCCCTTATATATGCACTATCCTCAGTGCATCATATACACCTCTACATACAAAATTTAAAAAAAATTTGAATAGATGAGGATTCTCTACTCGCATAGCATCCTCGTGCTCCCAAGTTGCATCCTAGGGACTATACCAGTTCTATTGGACCTTTACCAATTCGATGGCCCGATTCTAGAGATGCTTGATTTTTTGATCCAATATGCAAACTGATCACACTTGAAATCTTCCTTCTAGATCCACCTGAATCACATTCCAATCAATAATGTGATTAGCCTTGGGTACATACTTCTTGAGAAATGACACATGGAAAACATTTTGAATACACAAGGATGCAGAAAATGAAATCATATAAGTGACAAGACCAATCCTTTCAAGGATTTATAATGTCCCACAGTAGCGCACTGCTAACTCATAACAATTTCCCAACTTCAGGGAATTGCACCTGGCCTTCACTTTCAAAAACACATGATCACCCACTTTAAACTCTATGTGGGTTATGCCTTTATATGTGCATGTTTTCTGCCTATCTTGGGAATCTTTTAAATTATGCTTGATCTTTACCATCTGCACCTCCATTTCCCAAAGAAAATATGGCCCAACTACTTTGCAATATGTTGGGTTATCCCAACTCACAGGTGTGTTTCACCCTCTACCATACAGTGCCTCAAATGGGCTCATCTTTAAAGATGCTTGATACCCATTTTTGTAATAAAACTCTACCAAATGCAAGTAATCTTCCCATTTCTATGGCTTATCCATCACATACATCCTCAACATTTCTTCAATCACCTAATTTACTCTCTCTAACTGGCCATCTATCTCAGGGTGATATGTTGTGATGAAATACATATTTGTTCCAAATCCTTTGAATAGCCCTTTCCAAAATTTTGAGGTGAACTTGGAATCTTTGTCAGACACAATTGTCTTAGGTACACCATGCAACTTAGCAACTTCACACATGTATATCTCAACAATTTCAGCTGCCTTGTGTGTTGACTTCACTGGAATAAAATGGGTAGGTTTAGTAAGCTTGTCCACCACCACCATAATAGAATCATGTTTCTTAGAAGTCCTATTCAACTTAGTTATAAAATCCATCGTTATAGCTTCCTAATTCCACTCAGGAATGGGAAAAGTATATAGAAAACCAGTTGGATTTTTTTTCTCAGCCTTGACCTTCTGACATTCGATACATTGAGCTATAAAATCTGCAACCTTCTTTTTAATACCTAGCCAAAAGTGTTGCTTCTTGATCGTGACAATTGTCTTTTGGTAACCTGGGTGTCCCGCATAAGGAACCTTATGCATCTCTAACAATATCATGCTTTTCAACTCCTCATCATTCGGCACATAGACTCTGTGTCTATACATGAGGATCCCATCCTCTCTTAACTCATAGCCTTCCAAATCTGTTGTGATATACCTTGCTATAAAGTCACATTTATGTCCTCATAGCGCAGATATGATTTGGAAATTTCCAAAAACAATTCGTACAAATCCAATTTATACATGATAATGGTTGTAGCATACATCTCATGCACCCTCCTTTTGAGTGTGTCAGCCGCCTTGTTCTCTTTTCCTCTAATATGCTTTATTTCAAAGTCATACTCATTGAGGAACTCTAACCACCTGCTTTGTTTGGCATTCAAACTTGGTTTTCCAAACAAATATTTTAGACCACAATGATCTGTTCTCCACTCAAATCTCTTACCCATGAGATAATGTCACCACATCTTCAAGGCATGCACTATAGCTACCAATTCTAAATCATGCATAGCATAGATCATTTCATGCTCTTTCAAATTCCTTGATTTGTAATATACCACATGTCCATTCTGACTCAAGACTCCACCGAGTCCTTCCTTGCATGCATATGTGCATACAACGAAGTCTGCATCCGGATCAACAATTCTCAAAATTGGCACACTTGTTAACAAGTTATTCAAGTGTTGAAAACTCCTTGTGCAATCCAGAGTCCATTCAAATCGCACACCTTTCTTCTACAGGGATGTGATTGGATGCACAATATTTGAGAATCCTTCAATAAACCTTCTGTAGTACCCTAATAATCCCATAAAGGACCTTACTTCTACAACATTTCTTTGTGTTGTCCATTCCTCAATGGATTTTATCTTCATTGGGTCCACAACTATTCCTTCCTTTGAAATGATATGACCCAAGTAATTAATTTGTCATTGATAAAATGAACACTTGCTCAACTTTTTATAAATTTAATTCTCCCTCAATACCTGCAATACCATCATCAAGTGTCACTCGCGCTCTTCCTCAAATTTTGAGTAAATAAGAATGTCATCCAAAAATACAATGACAAACTTATCTAAGTAACTTCTAAAAAATCCATTCATTAAACACATGAAGACAACTGGTGCATTTGACAAACCAAATGGTACCACTGTAAACTTGTAATGATAATACCTTGTTCTGAAGATAGTATTATTGATGTCTTCCTCTTTAATTCTCACTTGGTGATATCCATATCTAATATCAATCTTGGAAAATATCATTGTGCCCCTTAGTTGATCAAACATATCATCTATCCTTGGAAAAGGATACTTGTTCTTCATTGTTAGCTTGTTCAATTGTCTGAAATAGATACAAAGTCACAGTGTACCATCCTTCTTCACAAATAAAACTGGCACACCCCAAGGTGACACACTTGGCCGTATATACCCCTTCTTCTGAAGCTCTTCAAGTTGCATATGAAACTCCTTCAATTCTGGCATACTCATCCTATAAGGAGTTTTGGATACAAGTGTTTCTCACGACATCATATTTATAGAGAGTTTAATATCTTTGCTCAGAGGAAATCACAATATCTCTTTAAAGACATCCTCATATTATTTCATTATTGCACAATATTTAATACTTGACACTTTATCTTTAGCTTCCTCTTCCATGTGCGTTGCAAATACTTGACATCCTTTCCTGTAGCTTTTCTTCATTTGCAAGGCTAAAATTTCTCTGATAGTCACAACTCTTGGAATTCCTTAAACTGATCTTAAGTTTCCTTCCTCATTGTTGGTTTACTTTCTGAGTTTATATCTTTAACATGAATGACCCAAGTTTCAACTCTACTATGGTTCCAACAAAGCCTCTAAAACTATCGGCCCTCCTGGTAAACTAGAAGGAAACGCAGTGCACAAAGTGCACTATGTAGTCTCACCCGAGATAGTCTTAATGGGTGACTACAATACTTAGGTGCTTGCAGTCCAGGATTGAGTGGAGATCTTAGAAGTGTATGCTGAGAGTTCTATTAATCTTATTAAAGCATGAAACTTTCATTCACGAGTATTCATGGAATATAATCAACTCATTCATTTAGCATGCTAATATCTACTTAAAAACAATAAACGAACACATGCATTCAATCACACAACACAAGTTCTACCGTGGCTCACCCCCTCCTGGGATATGTCCACAAAGATATGGCTCTTAAGATATTCTATTATGGTAGTTCCAAAACTACAACGTCGCGCACTTTACATGATCTAAAAATTAAGAAGACTTGAAAAACTTGAATAATTATTGCAAGTGAAATGTTATGTGTTTTAAAGCAACATGATCAATTTGCAACACATAAATTAAGGATTACTTATGTGAAATACACATAGACAGCAATATAAACAATGAACATCAGCACATAAACACAACAACTTGATAAAGGAGTTCACCCCTCTCCGGGCTACATCTCCTGGTCCAGTTTCCAATGGATCATTATTATTAAATTGCTCAAAGTGCTCAAAAACATGCCTTACAATGCTCAAAATGACAAACCGACTGCTCCAATGGCTTCCCATCATCCCAAAACCCATGTCTGGGCTCTTTCAGCACCTCAATCGGTCGAAAAATGAAGAAGTTAGCCTCCTTGAAGTCTCCCTCTTCAACTTTGTTGTCTCTGGTTCTACAAATCGCACCCTTGCTTCTGCAAACCTGGCTCACATGCTCATTTAAGCATAAAAACTCAGTCCCGTACGCAACCATGCACCGGTACAAACCGTAGGACGGTTAAGGGCGCGCCAGCCCCTAACCGCCTCGGATCCTGGGCACATGGCGCATAGGACCACGCGCTTTGGCAAACGGTGGTTAGTTCGTTGGAACGGGCATAACCACCCGCGCTCTTGGTCATATGCAAAACCGTGGAAATACATTTTAAAAATCTCGCACAAATATTATAACCGCGCGCACAGCACAATGGTATAAACTTTGGTTCAATTGTTATATACACCCGCGCGCATATGTTATATAACATATGGTTATAACATATGTTTTATATGTATGTTATAAACTATGGGTCAGGGCTACGCCCCGGCCCGCCCCCTTTCCAAATAATACAATGTACCATATGAAATATATGTGAGTTGGAATCCGTAACAAGGAACGTCGGGCGACATATTGGTTAGTGGAGTATTGTTAAGACTTATGTTGTGGGAGGTCTGGGGGTCGAACCTCATGGCCTCCATTAGTTTTACATAGCAATTATAAACCAACCAACGAGGGACACATGGCGCCCAAGCATTGGGTCACGTGCCCTCAAACCATTCGCTGCCAACGATACACGTGTCAACACCTGATTCTCCAGCAACCATCCAACCAACAATTTCCATGTCATCACCGTACGATCGTACGGTCCTGCCACGTCACCATACGGACTGTACGGACAGGTACAGTCAACATCCAAAAATTTTGCCTGTTTGGCTTGGCGGACAGATCGCAATAACTCCTTCATACGGACTCTGTTTGCGAAAGTAAATATACCGCCGGAATCAGGAAGACAAGACGGACGCAATGGCACTGTTTTTGTCGCATTCCGAGCACTTTGAAAATTCAGCAAAATTTGATCCCCTGATCACACCTCCCCATTGGGAAGCTTTTGGACCTCCAAAAGACTATCTCAGTCTATGTGAAGATGAGGGTATATTTCCCTCACCCTTCCAACCTCAATCCACTTGGCCTTGCTTAGATTCGTCCCTTTAAGACCAACTCGCAAATACTCCACATTTCCTCGCTTCGAAGTTCGCATCCTCCTGTCAAGTATGGTGTCTTCCTGCAGTTCTGTTAGAT
>ML819631.1:35821-67675 GCA_009831015.1 Picea engelmannii
CATTCCATGGTTGCCTTTTGTTTATAAGCTAATGGATAAAATTGTTTTTTAATTGCTATTATGAAATCATTCCAAGAAAGCAAATTTTTTCCATTCTTTTTCATTTCTTCCTGTGTCTTAGATTCCCACCAAAAAAGTGTTGAGCCATCTAATCTTAATGAAGCTAACTGAATTTTGGTTTCATCATCTTGAATCTTTTGTATTCTAGAATAGACTTCAATTTGACGTATCCATTTATCTAACTTTTCAGCGTTAACTTATCCATTATAGAGTGGCAACTCAAATTTTATATCAAGCTTTAATGAAGGAATTTGTGAAGGAGTTTTACCATGCCCATTGGGAAGATGTTTCGAACTTGAAGAAGAAGAAGAAGAAGAAGAAGATGATGATGGAGGAGGAGAGGGTGGTGGAGAAGCACCATTCCCTCCATCTCTGCCTGGAGTCTTGTCACCACCGCCTCCCTTATGCATTGAAGGATTAGAGCCTTAACCCTGTGACATCATGGTCCGTTCCATTATGACTTTCATCATATCTCTCATCTGTATGATAGTCTACCTGAAGTCTTCTTCTTCATTCGGAACACGTTCATGATCTTCTGCATGTGCCATGCTTGGTGAATGTCTTTCTGCAACTTGCGGTGAATGAAACTGCTTCCTCCTCGTCGGATAAGAACTTGTCTCCACAAGTTGACCTTCCCAGCATCCCAAAACCCCTGTCTGGGCTCTTTCGGCACCTCAATCGGTCGAAAAACGAAGAAGTTAGCCTCCTTGAAGTCTCCCTCTTCAACTTTGTTGTCTTTGGTTCTACAAATCGCACCCTTGCTTCTGCAAACCTGGCTCACACGCTCATTTAAGCGTAAAAACTCAGTCCCGTATGCAACCGCGCACCGGTACAAACCGTAGGATGGTTAAGGGCACGCCAGCCCCTAACCGCCTCGGCTCCTGGGCACATGGCGCATAGGACCGCGCGCTTTGGAAAATGGTGGTTAGTTCGTTGGAACGGGCATAACCACCCGCGCTCTTGGTCATATGAAAAACCGTGGCAATACATTTTAAAAATCCCACGAAAATATTATAACCGCGCGCACAGCACAATGGTATAAACTTTGGTTCAATTTTTATATACACCCGCACGCATATGTTATATAACATATGGTTATAACATATGTTTTATATGTATGGTATAAACTATGGGTTGGGGCTAAGCCTCGACCCGCCCCCTTTCCAAATAATACAATGTACCATATGAAATATATGTGAGTTGGAATCCGTAACAAGGAACATTGGGCGACATATTGGTTAGTGGAGTATTGTTAAGACTTATGCTGTGGAGGTCCGGGGGTCGAACCCCGTGGCCTCCATTAGTTTTACATAGCAATTATAAACCAACCAACGAGGGACACGTGGCACCCAAGCATTGGGCCATGTGCCCTCATACCATTCGCTGCCAACGATACACGTGTCAACACCCGATTCGCCAGCAACCATACAACCAACAATTTCCAAATCATCACCGTACGGTCGTACGGTCCTGCCACGTCACCGTACGGACTGGTACAGTCAACATCCAAAAATTTTGCCTGTTTGGCTTGGCGGACAGATCGCGATAACTCCTTCATACGGACTCCGTTTGTGAAAGTAAATATACCGCCAGAATCAGGAAGATGAGACGGATGCAATGGCACTATTTTCGTCGCATTCCGAGCACTTTTAAAATTGAGCAAAATTTGATCCCCTGATCATTACAACTCCCCTCAATTGGGTCGAGTTCTATTACGAGGCAGACTAGATTGCACCAGTATCCTTGACCTGCGATCTAACCTTCAAGATCCACCCTATTGACTCTCTAAAACTCAACAGCTTACAAAAAGGTATCGGGTTACAACATTTGTTCTCCAAAACTCCCTTAACAAGGTTTCTTTATCTCCACTTTGTCGACTCTCTAAACCTGACTCTGCTCTCTATTCTCTTCATCTGAATCTCTATGTGCGTCCCTCCTCCCTGAGACCTAGGTATCTATATTTATATTTTTCTGGCTCATCAACCATTACAATGTATTACAAAAACCCTAACCCTAACGTCGTTAGGTCTTCCCTTCATACACGCGTTGTTAGGATCCTAACCTTCACATAGGTAGAACAATATATTCGGATGTAATAAAGGTCAATATTAATAAGGCCTTGCAATAAAATAGAATAAGTCAAATGTAAGAAGACCTAATAGAAGCTTCCGCTTCTAGAAGGATCTTCCTGTAGATGCTTCTTTTGATAGACATATTTAGTATAAATAGGAGTTGAGGGTATGAGAACCCTAGCTTGGATATTATTGTAATAGAGCTCTGCTCGACTGGAGGTTGCCCCCTATAAGAGGCTCGTGAACATTGCTTTGAGAATCAAAGTGTTATTTCTGTTGTTATTCTTATATCATTTCAATGTTATTGTGGTGATTGATCTCATTATATTGTTGTTATTCTTCCATTTCTAACATTTTATTTCTGTTCTGCATACTTTTTATATCTGGTATATTACAAGTGGTATCAGAGAACTTTCCTCGGTAGAAATTGTGGGTTAATTTTTTTTTTCCAAGGTAGCGATGTATTCCGACGTATTTAAGACACAGAGATATGTCATTACAAGCATAAACCCACGGTTGAGGGATTCATACACGCAGGAAATACAAGTGGTACTTAAGCACACATCTGTTTTCCACCCTTGTAACCCCTGTTGGTACCCCTTCGAGTGGTAGCGCATCAGACAACACCTTTGTACGGATCGGCCTAGATTACCTGAAACCCTCTTTAGATAAATTGATCGATCGCCTAACTGCTATAGTGCCACCGAGAACAACACTCAGGAAGATACTCTCTAGTACCTGGGTAGTCGGGTAGTACAGCTAAGGGTACGATCTAGCCTCCTTAGTTAGTGCCCTGAGATATTGGACCGAGTACTACTGTTGGACCCCGCACATATATCAGAGAGATATAGCACAGGGCAAACCCTTGTCTGTAGAACCCTTGAATGCCTAACCCTTGGGGATAGAAACACAAATAAATTAAAACAGACAAGATCTATTGCCACGCAGCTGTGTTCGGGTTTCCAAATCACTACACATTTATTCCTGGATAAGCATTTGGGCATTTCATAACTTTCATATTCTTCAAACCGGAGTATAACTCCGAGGGAGTAAAAAAAAATTCTGGAAATTTTTGCACCATTATTTGACACCTATTCCATTGGATTCATCTCTTCGCCCTTATCACATTCACACATATCATTTTTCAGAAAAATTGTTTACCCCACCCACCCCATTTCGGTTCCCTCGTCATCATGGCCCATACTTGTACCCAAGAACTGGAAGCTCGCTTCAATACCTTGCAATCTAATCTCATTGAGACCAAACAAGAAGTGAAACAACTCAGTGCCAATGTTATCACCATGAATACAACCATGTAGTACTCAATGGAGGAAATCAAACAAGACCTGACTACCCAGCTTAAATCTGTCGTTTTGACGCTCTACACCAAGATGCATATCCCTACAGATGACCCTTTATCTGACCCACCTTCACATACTGAAGCTAAAAATTCCTCTCATTCCCATAAATTTCAACACCATCACTTTCAATGTGACCTACGCCTTCCGAGGGTGGATGTGACCAAATTTGATGGATCGGATCCCAATGGTTGGGTAACCTAAATGGAACATTATTTCTCTTTATACAGCATTACAAATGACTTGGAAAAACTCTGGTATGGTGTTATCCATATAGATCAAGAACGTTGGCAATTGTGGCAATGGAGAAAAACTTCTCGTCAAGGGTATATTTCTTGGACACACTTTGTGGCGAATATTTATGAACACTTTGACACAGACACCAACCATTTGGACCGTTTGACAAAGTTGAAACAATCAAGAACAGTGGAAGACTTTATAGCTGCTTTTGAGTGCTTGGATTTTTGGACAGAGGGCATGTCTGATGCCTTTTTCTGAGAGTGTTTTATCAATGGCCTCAAGGAAGAGATTCAGGCCCATGTTCACATGGCTCGACCTCAAAGTTGGGTGGAGGCTACTAAAAGAGCTAAATAAGCACAACAGTTTATATCTTCTCAAAACTGGAAACCCCCCTTTATCCCTCGCACTAAACCAGTAAATCCCACTACTCCCTCCAGGACACTAAAGATCCAAAAATTCACCAGGGTTGAAATGATTGAACGCCAACTCAAAGGCCTTTGTTATAATTGTGATGAAAAATATTTCCCGGGCCATAAGTGTAAGGAAAAAAATCTTTGTATGGCCATCTCGGAGGATATTTCGGAAGAGGATGTTGAAACTCCCCTTGTGTCTGAGTCACCTGAAACCACTAACATAACCCCTCCCGAAGTAGAACCGGTCATTTCCCTAAATGCTCTCATTGGCTTCTCTGCTCCCCAAACCCTCAAGCTAATCGGTTACATCAAGCATAGGAAGGTCATCATTCTCATTGATAGTGGCAGCACACATAATTTCATTCATCTCCACATTGCCCAAGAAAATCATTGCTACATCCATGTCGTCAATAATTTCCAAATCATGATTGCCAATGGTGGCTCCATGAAATGTGGAGGGCATTGTGAAAATGTGTGTCTCCAAATTGGTGACTACCACCTGAAATCTCATATGTTTTATATCGACATGGGTGGTTGTGACATTGTGTTCGGTGTAGACTAACTAAGGACTTTGGGTCTCATTCTCATGGATTTTAAGGAATTAACCATGCAATTCGACCAGGAGGTCCAACAATATAAGTTCCAAGGCATCACTGTCAGTTCACCTGAGATCATTAGTTCCCATCGCATGGAAAAGATGCTCAAAAAAGGTCATTCTAGTTTTATTTCCCAACTCCATGCCATACAAGCAACAGAGACACCCTCGGTGCTGCAAGACCTCCAATCCATCCTTTATAAAGATCAAGCGGTATTTTCCACTCCCCAGGGACTCCCTCCTTCCTGCGGTGTTCATGATCATTCCATTCCCCTTGTACCAATAAGCCTTCCTCCCAATATCCATTCGTATCTTCACCCCTTTTCCCAAAAAACATGAAATTGCGAAAATGGTCCAGGAACTCCTTAACGCAGGCCTTATTCACCCTAGTACGAGCCCCTACTCTTCTCATGTGGTCATGGTCCTGAAGAAAGAAGGTTCTTGGCGAAAGTGTCTTGACTTTCGTGCCCTCAAAAAACTTACCATTAAAGACAAATTTCCCATTCCTGTCATTGATGACCTCTTGGATGAATTGAGTGGCACCCAGTTCTTTACTAAACTTGATCTTCATTCTGGCTACCACCAGATACGTATGAAAGAGGCAGACATTCCCAAGACTGTTTTTAGAACTCATGAGGGCCACTATGATTTTTTGGTCATGCCCTTTGGCTTTTGTAATTCCCCCTCCACCTTCCAAAGCCTCATGAATCATGTCTTCCGTCCTTTTCTCCATCATTTTGACTTAGTTTTCTTTGATGATATCCTCATCTATACCAAAATCTGGACATACCATCTTGCTCATGTGGATCGAGATCTCCATCTACTCTCTCAGCACCAACTTTTCCTGAAACAGTCTAAATGTTCTTTTGGCACCTCATAAGTCAAGTACTTGGGTCATCTGGTTGGCATAGATGGCGTCAGGGTGGCTCCAAAAAAGATTGAAGCTATGCAAGACTGGCCTCACCCAAAGACTCTCAAAAGCTTGTGTGGATTTCTGGGCTTAACAGGTTATTATCGCAAGTTTGTTAAGAATTATGGAAAGATTGCAGCACCTCTCACTGCACTCCTAAAAAAGAACTCTTTCACTTGGACTCTAGCAGTTTATCAAGCTTTTCAAACCTTGAATATGGCCATGTGCACCACTCTAGTCCTATCCCTTTCTGATTTCACAAAGACCTTTGTCTTGGAATGTGATGCTTCAGGGAAAGGAATTGGCATTGTCTTTTACCAACAAGCAACTGTCTGAAAGAAATCTGGGCAAATCAATATATGAAAAGGAAATGTTAGCTATTCTGCATGTCATTGATCTATGGTGCCCTTATCTATTGGGGAAATGCTTCCAAATTAAGACAAACCATCAAAGCCTCAAGTATTTTCTAGAACAACGCATTTCCTCCCCGAAGCAACAAAAATGGGTGACTAAGCTCTTTGGATATGATTATGAGATCATTTACAAGAAAGGAAAAGACAATGTGGTTGCGGATGCACTTTCCTGAAAATATGAAGATGACGGATCCCTTTTTTCTCTTTCCTTCATTATACCAGATTGGCTCCAAGTCGTTCGCCAGGAATGGCTACACGATCCAAAAATTTCACATATGATCCAACAATTGTAGTCCAATGCTCCAGCTTCCCCATGGTACTCTTGGCTCCATGATGAGATTTGATACAAAGGTTGTTTTTATTTAAGTAAACAATCAAAACTTAAATCCATGGTACTTTCTGAGCTTCATTCTACACCCACAGCTGGGCACTCTGAGTTTACCAAAACCTATGACAGGGTCAAATGTTCTTTTTTCTGGGATGGTATGAAACAATACATTTGTAATTTTGTCGTTGAATGTGATGTGTGTCAATGAAACAAGGGAGAAACAGTCAAATCTCTGGGCACACTACAACCGCTTCTGATTCCACCTGCTATTTGGAGGGATATCTATATGGATTTTATTACAGGCTTACCCAAATCGGGAAATAAATTAGTCATCATGGTGGTTGTTGATCTCCTTTCAATTATGTTCATTTCTTTTCTCTTCAACACCCATTTACAGCATCCACAGTGGCTCAACTTTTCATGGATCAGGTCTTAAATATTCATGGCATGTCGCATTCTATTGTTTTTTATCGCGACCCAATTGCATCTCAACACAAATTATCATCCCCAAACTGATGGTCAAACGGAAGTTTTCAACAAGTGTTTGGACACATATTTGAGGTGTTTTGCCTCAGAAAAGAAAAATCAGTGGGCTCAATGGTTACCCCTAGATGAATGGTGGTACAACACTTCATACCATACAACTACATGCATGACTCCTTTTGAAGCAGTATATGGACAAAATCCACCTTCAATTCTCTCATACTTACCTGGTGTCTTGAAGGTCCAAGAGGTTGACCAAATGCTTACAGTTCAAGAGGCTATTCTCTGTACCCTCAAAGACAATTTGGTCATGGCACAAAATCACATGAAGCAACAAGAAGATCAAGGTCTCTCTAAACGTCAATTTGCAGAAGGGGATTAAGTGTTTATTCAACTACAACCTTACAAGAAAAATTCCCTCAAGGCCGAGCATTGTCAGAAACTAGCACCTAAATTTTATCGTCCTTATACAGTTCTCAAGCGTGTGGTACAGGTGGCCTATCAGTTAGCTTTTTTCCTAGTCATTCTAAGCTACATCATGTTTTTTGTGTTTCATGCTTAAAGAAGGTGATTGGAACTAAGTGTCAAATTCAAACCAAACTTCTCGATTTAGACGAAGAAAGATCCATTTGGCTACATCCACAAGTATTTTTGGACCAGCGTGAGCGTCGCCTGCATCAAAGAACCATCAAGGAAGTGTTAGTCCAGTGGAAAGATACAACTCTAGCAGATGCCACTTGGGAACCAGCTACCATTCTGCAACAATTTCCACATCTCAAGCCTTGAGGACAAGGTTGTTTTTAAGGGGGAGGACATGTTAGGGTCCTAACCCACACATAGGTAGAACAATATATTCGGATGTAATAAAGTTCAATATTAATAAAGCCTTGCAATAAAATAGAATAAGTCGAATGTAAGAAGACCTAATAGAAGCTTCCGCTTCTAAAAGGATCTTCCTCTAGATGCTTCTTTTGATAGACATATTTAGTATAAATAGGAGTCAAGGGTAGGAGAAACCTAGCTTGGATATTATTGTAATAGAGCTCTACTCGACTGGAGGTTTCCCCCTCGAAGAGGCCTGTGAACATTGCTCTCAGAATCAAAGTGTTATTTATGTTGTTATTATTATATCATTTCAGTGTTATTGTGGTGATTGTTCTAGTTATATTGTTGTTATTCTTGTTATATTGTTGTTATTATTGTTCTAGTTATATCATTTCAATGTTATTATTGGTGATTGTTCTAGTTAATGCAATTGAGCCAAGTCCTTTAGGGGTGTCTACCCCATGATCTCGTACATGCGCAACATACTGGGCGTGACGTGAAATGTTGAACTCAGTTGTGCTATCATCTGGACTGTGTCCCACTCACTTACTCTAGCCTCTCCTCCTATCTGTGATACTAACAACCTTGTTTCCATGCTATTGTTGGTTTCCTATGTTTCCCCTATCTTCTTAAGGAGTTGTCACATGTCTTCCAACTCTTCTTCAATTCTATCCCTTTGGCGCACAACATTCTCAAAATCTTTGAATGTGCAATCTTAAACCACTTGGGTTATCATTTATGCATCATCCTCCATGATCGTGTATTATGGAGGTGTTCTACGTGCCTTCATCTTCTTGCACACACCCCACATATGGGTGGTTGGATGCTTAGTCGGGCCTGGCTCTTGTGGAGTAGGACTTGGTGTAGTCTATCATGTTGCCTCAGCCTCTTTCTACTATACTTGGGGTGCCTGTGTATTGTTCTTCTTCCCCTTCTGGGATCCTGTCTTAGATGTCCCCCCTTTTCTTTGTTGTGGTTTGGTCTGGCTTGTCCTTGGTTTCTTGGGCACTATGATTTCTTGGGGTTGTGTCTATTCCTACCCTACCTCCTCAGTATGTGTATGTTCTCGTCTTGCCTCCTCCTCCTCTTCTCCTGCAGGTATGTCTCGAGTGAGGACTGGAATCCTCCAATCATATTCCCAATCCTTGATGGCCATTTGTATGTCTCCCTCTGTGATGCAATAGCACAGTTGTAGCCATTCCTTTTTGGGGTCCTTATGCGCCTGGATCCACATCGCATGCCTAGTGGCCTTGAATTTGGCTATGCCCTGATAGCGTGCAACAAATTTTGGTGTTATCCTCGAAATGTGGGTGATGGTATCTTGTAGGTTGTGGAGATATCCTTCAAATATATCTGCATTCATTCTTCTATTCTTGGCATCTGAAGCAACTCCAATCGATAAGTATCTTGCTCTGTGGTTGGGTTTGGGTCTAGTGGCGAAAAATGCATAATTTTTCTCCTTCCATCCCATAATGGCGATCAGGATGATCAACCATGAATAATGAAATTATGTCCCCATATCCTCTACATCCTTCTAGTCATCTAGAAACAGATTCAACAAATAGGGGGGCCAGCTGATTGTGTGTCCCTCGGCACACTGTGTTACAGCTGCGACAACCTTGACCGAGACTTCCTCCTTGTGGAATTTTCTGAGTAGCTTGTAGGCCATAATTTTTGCGGACATTCTTTTCGCGGTGTCACTAATCCTCTTGATAATGATTCCACGCATCCCCCTTTCAGTTCCATATTTATTTTTCATCTCCTAGACCAGTGCTTTCTCCTTTTTTTATCCTCGAGGAACTGTGCGGGATCCATGCCCCGTGATGGAAGCTATGTGATGTGTGCAATGAGCTCTACGTCTATTGAGATGCGCTTTTCCAGCCACAAATCTCCACCATGTGTGACCTCCATCAACTGCTTGATGCAATTTTTTGAATATTGGCCTCTGCCAAAGTGTGGTAGGTCCAACAGACCTAAAATCCCAATTTTTTCCAGTCCTGCTACCCATTGGACTGGTTAATGAATCGGTTCCCAAAAGGGATATACACCCATGGTCTGTAGGTAGACTTGCTTAATGAACTCCAGGAACTTTTCTGTGTCTGTTACATCATGGTCTGAGTACCTCAAATTTTTCTACATGACCTAACAAATATGCTTTAATACGTACCCCTTTTGGTATGCGCACCAAAACAATTGTTGTGATGGGTTGTCTATGCAGTGATCTAGGTACCTTTTTCTTGTCCTTTCATTATGGTAGTTGGCTCGAAGTTCTAGCCTCCATTGCTTTTTCTTCGACAACGTTCTCTAGTCGGCTAGTGACATCCTCCATTGATTCCTATTGTGGTTATTCCAACATGGTTGTATGTGATTCTTCTATCATGGCCATTTCTTTTTGGTTTGCATTCGTTCCATTGCCTCTCGGGGCCCCTGTAGGGTTTTCTGGTTGTAGTTGGCTACCTACACCTTCATTCTCTTGGACCTTCCCCTCTTCTGGCCTATCGATGTCCATTCCCCCAGGTGTTGTCTACTGGGTTTCTCCCTTAATGTGTGTGGGGCTAACTAGTGTTACATCCAGAAATGGTATTTCGTCCACATTGAAGAATTCTGGCAATGGAGATGGTTGTTTTTCATCTCCTTGTGATTGCATTTGTGCTCTGGTCCTAACTCCAGGTTGTTTGGTTGTCTAGCTCGATTCCCCTTGTTTAGGTGGTTCCATGGTGGTAAAAAATTATTGTTCACCGAGCTCAGTAGCCTCTATAACCTTTGTAAACTTCCCTCTCTGCTTTGTATTCCCTATCACTATCTGCCTTTTCTAATTTTGCAAGAATCTTTCCGCTCTTGCGTCCCTGCTTTGTATGGGAGTTGTGTGAATCTTGTTGAAGATGTTACCTATACTACGGATTCAATGAACCTTTGGTTCCTCCGTACTTTCCATTACTTTCCCTATCGACTTTGGTTGGCATGATTAATGTGGCATCTCGTCAGTCATTTAAGGCATTTAATTCTGCTAGCCTTCATCACTTAGCGCTTATTTTGCCATAGCTGCCTTTCCCGCTTGTTTTTTTCTTTAAAATGACCATTGGCCTTGTCTTCCTCGAGCTCTTACTGCTGATTTTGTATTTTTTGTCTCGTTTCAACGCACTGTGCCTCTGTTGGTACCTTTTTATATACTGTTTTTTTTACTGTGCGATGTATTTCAAGTTATAGGTGGTCAATTGTCCTTATACAACTTCAGTCGACTCCCATTCATCATTCCTCTAATTTATGTGCCTCCTAAGTCCTTCAACTGTACAACTCCCCCATCTGTGATATTTTTTACTTCATATGGTCCTAACTAGTGCATTCTGAGTTTTCCTGGGTGTTGAATGGATTTACTGTCATACATCAACACTAAGTCTCTTGTCTTGAAGGTTTTCTTCTTGATATGTCTGTCATGCCAAGATTTTTCCCTTGCTTTATGAAATTGTTGGTGGAACCCTTGATCCAAGTGCATATCAGTGACCACCCACCTTTTCTAACTAGCTCAAAACAATTTTTTGCCAATTTTGGTAATTTACTATTTTTAGTAGTTTTTAACTTTCGGGGCCATTTTGAGGGCCTAAAAGAAGGTTTTTTGGGATATAGGTTCTAAATAATAGCCAAAGCCTCTAATTGAGCCCCCTAAATGAATATCCTCAACGATACCTTTCCAACGAGTTATCGTGTGCATAAAACAGAGATTGTATGCAAAAGTTACGACCCTGGGAAGTTGATGTACTAACTTACCCAAACGGGGCCCACATGAATTTTGGCACTTCATCTCCTAGGGTTAGGTTTTTGGATGTATAGGGTTTTTGACATTCCTTTTTATTGTAAAAAGTATTTCTAAGCCTCGTTGTAATCATCTTCTTGCGAATGAGCCCAGTCGTCACATCTCTTCTCAGAGATAAGCCGCCACCATTGCAGCAAGCTTGTTTTCCGTTGCATTTTACAGTTTCAGCTTATTTCCTTATTGAATAGAAAACCAGTTTTATTGTATCTTTGTTATTTTTTGTTAAGTACCTGTTAATAATCTATAGTCATTTTTTTCTTCTCATAAAATATGGACAGTGGTATCAGAGCGGTCTGCTCCTAGTCGTCTTAATGCATGTCCCCAACGAGGTCGAAGTACAAAGATTTGGGTCTCAATCTTGTTTCTCTTGAGGACAAAAGCTCTTGCGCGCCCAAGAGACATCTCGTGGCAGGAGAAAAGAAAGATGATGGGACAGGAGATCCTTTCAAAAAAATTCTTGAGAAATCCCTCACGCAACATAGGAATGAGATGATCGATAGTTTCGCGCAAATCCTTCGACGACTACCAACAGGCGACACATATTCTTTGAGCGGAGGCATCGCCCCCATCAAGGTACAAATAAACTTCGACATTCCTATATTTGAAGGTCAGATAGACGCAGATGTTGTAGACAAGTTGTTGAATCTACTAGAAGGGTATTTTTCTATCCATAACTTTTCGAATAGAGAAAAGATTACTTCTGCGCTCCTCAAAGTCATTCCCCATGTCAAATATTGGTGGGAAAATTTCTGTGAGCAAAAGAAAACAGAAGAAACCTCATTATTTACAGTCACAACCACTTGGGAATCCTTCAAGGATGTTATTAAGGAACAATACTACCCCGTCGTAAGTTATGACGACTTGTATACCAAATGGACCACACTCTGACAAGAAAGAGACCAAGCAGAGCCATATTTCACAAATATCTTCCATACCTTGTGAACCAATATGGGTATCAAAGATTTGGAGAGAAATCCGGTGCTCAAGTATCGCGATGCTTTGCATAGATACATCCAGAATGAAATGGAATTTCTGGAGATCTCATCCTTGGGCATGGCCTACCGATATGCCATCAAAATCGAGCAGAATATCAAACAAAAGATGCAACAATTTCAACCTGGGAACCCCTCACAAAAAAATCTAGGAAAGGGTGGACCCAAACCACATAAAAAATGACAAAGAAAATATGGATAGTATCAGGACAACCAGTCCAAGATGCAAGCAAAGAAGGACACCAGAAAGACAAAGAAAGATACTGGGAAGTGGTATGACTTCCATAAGATCCCTTGGCATAACATTGTTGACTGCCACTCAAAGTAGTCATTGGTGGCCGAAGTGAAAGCCTCTGAATCAGATGCAGGTTTTGACTCTGAGACAGAACCAGAAAGGGAAATATGGATCATTGATGCTCAACCCAGTTCCATCGTTGCTACCACCAAGCTCTAGCCTGGTGAATCAAACAAGCCAGAGGAAGGAGAGCTCCTCTTCCATTCATAGATGTGGGTAAAAGGAACCTTGCTGCACTTCATCGTTGATAGACGTAGCCAAAATAACCTCATCTCAGTAGAGGTCATCAAGCAATTGGCCATGTTGATAACATTGCACCTACAACCCTACACCATTGGATGGCTCAGCCAAGGAAGCGATCTCTGTGTCAGCCAACAGTGTCGACTATCATACAACATCAAGCCCTTTAAAGATGAGGTCTTGTGTGATGTTTCTCCTCTCGAAGTTTGTGATGTTATTTTGGGACAACCTTATTTATAGAATCATGTTTTATATGAGTGTAGGCCTCGTAGTGTTATTATTACTTTGAACAGGAAATTGTATAGGATACTCGAGGCAGTCCCACCTAGTGTTATTTCCTTGATCTCTACTAAGCAATGTAGGAAGGTCATCTCTCAGACGGGGAAGTTTTTCTTCTTCATGATTTGCTCTCAAAATGAGAGAAATATCACAGCTACATCCAGGGTCTCTACGGTCGACCTCTCCACATAGTAGAAGAAAGTAGATAAGGTCGTGGAAGAATACTCGGATATATTCTCCTCACCTTTCAGGGTACCTCTGCATTGCAAAGTCAATCACCTCATCGATCTAACCCCCAACGCATCTCTTCCCAATGGGCCAGTCTATCACCGCTCTCTATTAGAGAATGAAGAGATCAAGAGATAGATCCAAGAATTTCTCCACAAGGGGCACATCCATCCTAGCTCATCACCTTGAAGGAGCCCAATCGTGATGGTACAGAAGAAATATGGAAACTGGTGACTCTACATTGATTACCGGGCTCGGAATAAAAGCACAGTCAGAAACTGGTACCTGATTCCCTGAATCTATGACCTCCTTGATCAAATCATGGGGGGCAAATACTTCTGTAAGATTGATCTAAAGTATGTCTACCACCAGGTCCTGATAGAACAGATAGATGTATGGAAGACCACCTTCAATTCAAAGGAAGGCATTTTTGAAGGGTTGTTCATGCCCTTTGGTTTGACAAATTCTCCAGCCACTTTTATGAGGATGATGGATGATATTCTGTGACTATTCACCAATACTTTTTTAGTGGTGTATATGGATGACATTCTCATTTACAACAAGACTTGGGCCAAACACTTGCAGCATATTCAGTAGGTTTTTCACACCTTGCGACACCACAAGCTATATGCCAAAATGGAAAAATTATCCTTCGGCATGGATAGGGTCCATTACCTGGGATACATCATTGATCAGCATGGCATACATGTGGATCCAGCCAAGATCCAAGTCATCCGTGTCTGGCCAGCCCCAACCACAGTCACTGAGCTTCAGAGCTTCTTAGGCCTTGCCAATTTATGTCACAGGTTCATGTTGGGATTATTCTATATTTCATGGGCCCTCGGACAAATAACCAGGGGTGGTGGTAAGGTGAAATTTGTGTGGGGTCGGTCCCAACAACAAGCATTTGATGATTTGAAGCAACTCTTGTGCTCAGCCCTGGTACTTTCACTACCAGACTTGCAAAATCCCTTTCAGGTTGAGACAGATTGTTGGCCCTTGACCAATTTTTGGGAGATCATTGGTCAAGTTTGACCTATTTTGGGACTTCGACATCCTGTCGAAGGAGGAGCACAAAACGAAGCAGAGATCACAGGATCTCGGCCCCTTTTTTGGTCCTTTTTGGGATTTTGGATTATGTAACGGGTATGGGATGTTTGCCCATGGGTTTACCCATGTTTAGGCCTAGTTTGTATGTATAAATAGATGCTAAATCAATATAGTGGGTACGAATGGCTAAGTGATAGATCTATGTGATTGAAGGATTGTAAGTGCTCTGTGCATACTGTGTGAGACTTGCAGAGCTACGTGCAAGTAATTGTAGAAAGGCTTGGTGCTTTACCCTAGCTTGAAGAAGGAGGATCTAGGGGAGTGCGCACAGATCTCTTGTCTTCTGTGGAGTAGGATTTTGATGCTATTTGCCTATAAGAAGCTTGACAAAGATAATAAAGAAGAAGATTTGGTGGACGTATCCCCAGGGTGGGGGTGAACCACGTATATGTTGTGTTTCTCTGCTTTGTGCAATGTGTTGATGCATTTATGTCCTTACTTGATAAGTGCTTTGATATAGATGGATAGATCTATTTATTCTTTGTGTGAACGATGTATATGGATGTTAGATCCGAACTATGTGAACTTGCTTAGTGCTTAAATCTACTAGATCTAATCTATCTCTTTATGCTAAGTGCTTGATACATTAGATCTGAATGAATGTTGCGATGCTCTATTTTATCTGAGGAGTATATACTAAGTGGAATGTTGGTAAACTGTAGTTTCTAAGTGCTCTGTTAAGTATTAGAATCACATATTTGTGTCCCATATAAGGTTGCAGACACTGGAGTCCTGCAACCACCCTTGCATCTACCTCAGGTGAGACTTCATCTTCTTCGCAGGTGTAGCAGAAAGGGTCGATAGTTAGGGTTTTGTTGGTACGTTGTTGTAGAATTGAACCCTGGGTCTTCCTCTGTGCCAACAAATGATTCTATTGTCAGAACCTGAAACTATGATTGTTGGGACCTGAAGAAAAAGAGAAGCTCTGTGCGTAGATCTATTGTTGAAGTGCGCAGTATTCTACCTAAAATTGTGATTGCTGGGAACTAAGGAAGAAGAATCTTTGTGAAAATATCCGTCCTAAAACTGTGAAAGCTCCATATGTAGATATTTTTCCCTCGTGTGTAGCATTCTACTTGACCTATGAAGCTCTGTGCCAAGAAAAGAGGTCAGATCTAAAGAAAAGAGGTAAGATATACAAGATTTATGCTCTAATAAAGGTAAGAATAGTGAAAAGTTCTAGATCTGAAAGCTTTGTGCTTTGTAGAAGTAAGATAAGTGGAAATTTTTGCTTCAAAAGTATGGATCTAGGTATGTTTGATAGATTATGTCCTAGATTGAAAACTAGGTCACTAATCGATGAAAGAAGGTTTGATATGCGTAGATCTGATAAGAATAGTGAATGATATGTTACACCTATGCATAGAAAGAATGTTTGGACTAACCAGTGGATGCAGGATCCTAGAAAGAAATGTTTTCAGGTTAGCTACTATGACCCTAGCGCGCAGTATAGAAAGGGTTGGGAATCATTTAAAATAAAGAGAGGATTAACCCTCTATTGCAATTGCAGAAAACTGGGACATCTTCCTAAGGAATGCCCTGGGAGAAGACCAAGTTGTCTTTGTTGCAAAGCTATGGACCACGAAGTATTGGATTTCCCTAGAATGATTGATAAGCTTGAAGAAATGAACATGAAACAAGAAAATCCTAAGGCAAATCTAGAAACTATGATTATGGCATAACCCCAGAAAGAATCAGAGAAAGTATTTCTATGGATGAAAGAAACCCTGACTGATCATCGAAATGTCAGTTTATCAGAAATCTTCAAAGAAAAAGAATGCCTTGAAGAAAGAATAGGAGACTTTGACATTGACTGTGTTCTAGATGAGTAAACATAGGTGAATATCATGACAGAGAGAACTTGGGAACTTTTAGGGAAACCTGCTATGACTCCTTCATTGGGAGGAATAGGTCTATTTAGAGGAAAGTTGATAAACCTATGTGGAAAGGTCACCCATATATCTATGAATGCCAATGGAACTTCTACAGAGGAATATTTTGAGATTATTAAATTTATTGAGAACGGTGCCCCATTTACCATGTTACTAGGAAAACCTTGGATTGAAAGAGATCAGGCCAGAAGGAAGGAAGAAGAAGAAGTTTTAGAGCAGAAGAAGCAATAGTTAAAAGATTTCATGACTAGAAGGATCGCACACTTGATTGAAGAATAGAAGAACATATCAAAGCTATTTAACACCAAATATATGGATGTCGAAGTTTCAAGAACACTAGAAGACTCACAGAAGAATGAAGTGCCTATTCCAGATAAAGAAGAAGGATCACCTTCGAATCTTAGGAAAGAATCTCAACAGCACGAAGTAACTATGCCAAAAGCAGATAAGAATCAAAATGGAAAAATGAATATCGAGACTAAGCTCACTGGAAAGAAGGATAGAAATATATGAAAGAAGAGAGCTAATATCGAAAAGTTACAGAAGGTTCCAGAGGGAACTTCGCAGAGGGAAAATTTGCAAAATTGGAGCTTCGTCGGGATAACAGAGCAGCGTCACATGGCACTTCGCCATGGAAAAGCTATATATCCATTGGGAACAATATAACCATTCATCTAACCCTCCAAATGGGTAGAAAGGAATTTATGGTTCGCAACCAGACTGTTTGACCATGCCATAACGGACATAACAGAGTTAATAAAGGCTTCTCAACCATTGCAAGCAATTTGTTTCCAAGTTATCTATCTATCCCGTTGCGCCATGCACCAAAAACACTTTTTCTAACCATGAATCTAAGCCCGCAGACTTGTTGATTTTACACAGTGATCATTGCATTATTGCCCTCTAATCCATTGCAGTGTCTAAGTTACTCCTCGAACCTGAATATTTTCAACCCCGAGCGTGTATGTCAGACGAGTTTAGCGTTGCAGAGAAAGTTGTTGAAGAAGTTTTGATTGACCTCATGAATGAAAGAGTCATGTTGATGTCTCCAGGTATAAAAACTTCATTGATGAGAATAGTGCAAGCCTCTTTGTCGACTGCTCAGTGAGCTGGACCATCCCGTCCATCAACAGAAAAGAGAACCAAGCATAAAGATGACCTCATAAATGAAAAAATGATTCCAACCATATTGCCTAATTAAATCCCACCTCTGGCTGGCGCGATGAATCGTGATAGTGTACCAAGATAATTCGAGTACACCATGGTCACTGCGTACCTCCCGAAGGCGATACGCATAGTTCAAACAGAGCAGGATAAGATTAGAGTGTTGAAGTTCAGCGACTTCAACCTTGGAGATCGCAAGATATATGGTATGCTCGCCCCATACAAGTACCTAACTAGAATGAAAGGAAATAATTCAAAGATCATCCCTCAGTAGTGGACGATGAACCTAACACAGTCCACCCTGTTGAATGTCATGAAGATCCCACACTTCGGAAGACACCAAGAAGTCAACGCCTGTGTCAAGTTGATACTGTCGTGTTACCATGACAAATACTTATGGCTAGACCATTGTATTACAGTTGATCTGACATTGATCCACAAGATCACAAGACTGAGTATCCAAGGATCTGACCCGCAGGAATTTTATCCAGGAAAAGACACAGATTGTGCACTCGCACAGAAGATCAAGGATACATATGGTGACATTGAGAAGGGAACAAGAGGCTACAAGGTAGCTTCCATATAGAGTGGCACAGTGCTCCTAGAATGTCAACTGATAGCTAGAAATTTAGTAAGGAAGAACTGACCTACGCAAGTCACCAGCTTTGTCGCTGACCTCACAGGGAACTACGCGGAAGGCCTACAGATGAACTGGGCTAAGTACCTAGTTAACCAGTTGGAAACAGAATGTCAAGAAGCATAGGGTAAGGGTTATGAATTTCATTTCTGCTGGCTCATGGTCCTCATTTCATTTTTTTCCTAGGAGATGTCGGAAGGAGCAACCTTCCTAAACATAGATCCATTTGAACTGCTTGTCGCGAAGTTCGCTACCCTGTGGTATTCAACTGATATGAACAAACAATGGCAATCGAATGTTGTGTTTCATACATACTACCTCCAACTAAAGAGAGCCATCAAAGTCGAGCCTTGCATGACTCCAAACACCTTACATAGGTTATGAACCTTGATGAAGTTCAATGCATATCAGCACTTCATCTACATTACAACATGAGAAGATGAACATAAAGAGCAGCTCCAGTCATATTATAAAATTACAGAAGAAGACCCTGAGAAGATCACTAAGGAATGGTTCGTTGACCTCCTTATCCCCACTAACCCTATAGAGATATCTGATCTTGACATCCCGGAGGACACTCATAAAGAAAAAAAATACACCCAAGAAGACTGAGGAGGTCCAAAACTTAAGAAGCACCTCAGGGAAGACTCCTTCAGTGTCACCTGACCGAGGGGGTGATGATGAAGTAGAAGCTGAATAGAAGCCCAATGAATTAACACCACCCAGAGATGAGGTTGACCCCTTAAAGAAGAGGAAGGTTCCCCCCCCCGAAACCTTCTTCCTAGAAGAAATCGAAATCCACCATGACCAAGATGCAAAATGTCCTCACCTCTGATGATTTTCACTTCATCATAGCAGCCCTGAATGATGCTTCACTGGAAATAGTAGAGAAACAAGAATCCAAGAAGGAAGAAATATATGAGAGAATTGGAATCAAAATTTGAGGGGTACAACAAGCCCTTCAGTCTAGCCGCGTAGTCTCCACTATGCCCATGCCATCAAGAGAACCAGAGTTGGGAGATGAGCCAACCCAAATCCACCGAATAGTTGATACAGTCGAAGCTCACCTTCGATGAGCACAAGAAGAAACAGAACAAACCACCCAGGCCTTGAAGCAAGTGCAAGGAGTACATGTAGAGCAGCGTTGAGCTGCAGAATAGGAAAAGATTGCTCTCCAAGAAAATTTCGATGAAGAAAAAGCACAGATACAGGAAGGAAAAGAACAATTTCTCATGGATCAACTCGAAGTGAAAGAAGCGGTCAGTAGAGAACTTCGCTCTGTGACAGTCGTAGAAATAAAGATAGATGATCGAGTCACGCAGCAAATAGAGCAGCTCACAGAAGCTATCCAGCAGCTACAGCAATGCATAGCAGACTTAGAGCTCCGCGCAATACCTAAGACTCCACAGGATGTAAGGGATCAAAAAGAAGCAATTGGTCGAAGCACAGTTGAGAGAATAAAATCTCTTTCTATGGAATGTAAGCAATTTATTGATCGTAGTGCCTAGACCTATGAGCAACTCACTGAGAATCCAGAACTGAAGGCACTAGAGTCACAACTCCAAGAGGTGAAGTATCAAGCCGAAATGATACAAGCGTAGTTGAAGCCCCTGTCAGATATGGAAAGAATGAAGTGCTCCCAAGAGAAATGCATTGCCCAGTAGCAGATCCACACTATCCAAAGTAGAGTTATGGAAGTAACTCAGAGGCTCCAACCTGTACAAGATAAGGCTTACCAATTGTTCACAGAGGTTGAAGGCCAAGGAACAAAACTCGAGTAGGTTGTCACTGTAGCTGAACAACGCCTGGCGGGACCTGTGAATGAGGTATTCATCCAAGAGTTTGTTGGATAGGATGTCGTAGCATAGCAATAGGTCGAAGCAGCTCGAGCCAAGATCGAGGCTTTCAAAGCAAAACTACCCAGATCAGAGTAACTCGGGACGAGTCACAGGTGAGTGTTGGGGGCCTGTTGTCCCTTGACCAAGTTTTGGGAGATCCTTGGTCAAGTTTGACCTATTTTGAGACTTCAACAACCTTTCAAAGGAGTGCAAGACAAAGAAGATATTGTGGGATCTCGACCCCTTTTTGGGTCCTTTTTGGGATTTGTGATTATGTAACAGGTATGGGATATCGACCCATGGGTTTACCCACGTTTAGGCCTAGTTTGTATGTATAAATAGATGCTAAAGAAATGTAGTGGGTATGAATGGCTAAGTGCTAGATCTATGTGATTGAAGGATTGTAAGTGCTTTGTGCATACTGTGTGAGACTTGCAGAGCTACGTGCAAGTAATTGTAGGAATGCTTGGTTCTTTACCCTAGCTCGAAGAAGGAGGATCTGGTGGAGTGCGCGCAGAGCTCCTGTCTTCTGTGGAGTAGGATTTTGATGCTATGTTTCTGTAAGAATCTTGACATAGATAATAAAGAAGAAGAGTTGGTGGGCGTAGCCCCGGGGTGGGGGTGAACCACGTATATGTTGTGTTGCTCTTCTTTATGCAATGTGTTGATGCATTTATGTATTTAATTGTTAAGTTCTTTGATATAGATGGATAGATCTATTTATGATGTGTGCTAACAATGTATATGGATGTTAGATATGAACTATGTGAACTTGCTTAGTGCTTAAATATTCTAGATCTAATCTATCTCTTTATGCTAAGTGCTTGATACGTTAGATCTGAATGAATGTTGTGATACTCTGTTTTATCTGTGGAGTAGATACTAAGTGGAATGTTGGTGAACTGTAGTTGCTAAGTGCGCTATTAAGTATTATAATTACAGATATGTGTCCCAGCTAAGGTTGCAGACACTAGAGTCCTTCAACCACCCCTTCCTCTACCTCGGGTGAGACTTCATCTGCTTTGCAGGTGTTGCCGAAAGGGTCGGTAGTTAGGGTTTTGTTGGTGCGTTGTTGTAGCGTTGAACCCTGGGTCTGCCCTTGTGCCAACACAGATGCTTCAGACTATGTTGTGGGTGTCGTTCTCACTCATCATGGCCACCCCGTGGCCTATCATAGTGAGACACTATCAGATGTTGTCCGTAAGTACCCACTTATGACAAAGAAATGTACTCCATTGTGAAAGTTTTCCGCCAGTGGAGACATTACATTCTTGGGAAGGAGATAGTCATCCACACTGATCGTAAGCCACTGGAGTTCATGTAGACACAAGGAAAACTTCATAATGACCACCATCAAAAGTGGTCCACATACTTGCATCAATTCCACCTCAACATCAAGTATAAAAAAGGAAGCACCAACCACGTCATTGATTGCCTCAGTAGACTACCAGTCATGGCACTCACCATGGTGCTAGACTCTTGCAGCCATGAGACCTATGGATGGCCCCAACTCTATGAGACAGAGCCAGACTTTTCCACCACCTACCAAATATTGGGTACAAACGCATTTGTTGATAATTTTCGTCTTCAAGATGGGTTGTTGTGTCATCTGGGCCATATCTTTGTTCCATCACGCAAGTGAGTGAAGATGATCTTGGAAACCCACTACAGTCGGGTGGCAGGACACTTCGACGTCGAAAAGACAGTGGAAATGCTACAAAAACATTTCTATTGGCTGAAACTTCGACAGGAGGTCAATGAGTATATAAGGTCTTGCACTGCCTGCGTTATTACCAAACCAACCACTAAGAAACAGGGCATGTACACCCCTCTTCCTACTCCTAACATGCCATGGGAATCCACCTCAATGGACTACATGTCAGGCCTCCCATCCACCAAGTGGGGAAATGACTATGTTTTGTGGTTGTTAATCACTTTTCTAATATGGTGATTCTGGTTGCATGCAAGAAGAGCATCACAGCAGAGCCCAATGCCAAGCTCTTCTTTCAACGAGTCTGGGTACATTTTGGAATCCCACAAACAATTGTCTCAAATCGAGACAGTTAATTTCCCAACACATTAGGGTCAAGCCTCTGGTCACTGCTGGACACCAAGCTCACCAAATCCACAGCTTTCCACCACCAGAGAGATGGCCAATTTGAGGTCGTAAATTGAATGATTGTGCATATCCTTTGCATGTATAATTCCAAGCACCCTCACACATGGTGTGAGAGCCTTCCCTATGTCCATCATAGATACAACTGATCCCTACATAGCTTAACCAACCACAGCCCCTTTCAGGTGGGGTTGGTATTCCAACCATTGGGTCCCATAGATGCTTCACTTCCCCTTGTGGTCACCTCGGCCGAATCATCTCCTGCTCCAACTAAAGCTGAAAAAGGCATTCATTTCATTGATTGGATCTAGCACATTCACCAACAGGTTCAGGATATCCTACAGAAGTCCAGTGACAAGTACAAGCAGTGCCATGATCAAAATCGGGTGCCACAAAAGTTTCAGGTGGACGACAAAGTTTGGTTGCACTTGCAAAAAGAATGCCATATAGGACCCCATCGGAAGCTTCACCCACTCCGTTATGGGTCATACAAAATCACCAAGGTTGTGGGGGATAATTCTTTTGAGCTCAACATTCCTCCTTTCCTTGGCCTGCACCCAATGTTCAACGTGGATCTCCTTTGCCCTTATTTCCCACCATTATTGGACACCTCAGAAGTAGCAGAATAGCTGACACCAACAGAGATCAACCCTAACTGCATACAAAAGGAATCCAATGACCATATTTTGGACACACATATCAAGGGAACTCAATAGCAAAGGATCTAGCTTTATCGAGTTGTCAAAGAAGGGTAGCTCCTGCACCAAGGCAAGTGGCTCACCCGAGGCCAAATTCAGTAGAAATTTCCCCATCGTATGGGGGAAATCAACATAATGGATACCATTGCTTCCTAAGGAGGGATTATTGATCTAGGTGGATATCGGTGACCACCCACCTTTTCCAACTGGCTCAAAATAGTTTTCTGGCAGTTTTGGTAATTTACTATTTTTAGCAGTTTTTAACTTTCAGGGCCATTTTGAGGGCCTAAATGAAGGTTTTTTGGGATCGAGATTCTCAATTATAGTCAAAGGCTATAATTGACCCCCCTAAATGAATTTCCTCAACAATACCTTTCCAACTATCTATCGTGCACCTAAAACAGAGATCGTATGCAAAAGTTACGACCCCGGGAAGTTGATGTACTAACTTACCCAAACAAGGCCCACATGACTTTTGGCACTTCATCTCATAGGGTTAGGTTTTTGGATGTCTAGGGTTTTTGACATTCATGTTTATTGTAAAAATTCCTTTGGATCCTGATTGTAATCATCTTCTTGCGAATGATCACAGTCGTCACATCTCTTCTTAGAGATAAGCTGCCACCATTCCAACAAGCTTGTTTTCCGCTGCATTTTACAGTTTTATCTTATTTCCTTATTGAAAAGAAAACCAGTGTTATTGTGTCTCTGTTATTTTGTGTTTAGCACTTGTTAATAATCTGTAGTCATTTCGTTATGCTCATAAAATCTGGATCAACCCTGCTAGGATCTGATCTTCCTCCATGATCATCAATTGATTTATCCTATCCTACATTACGCCTCGTTCGGTCATGTTCGTAATCACTGCTACACGTAGACTAGGTACCAAAAATACAATGGTATTTCAACAGACTATAGACTATCCAATCGTCAAGGTATACCTCTAGAAACTGGTGGATAAATTCCTTAAATGTAGATATGAATACTCTGTAGAATATCGTTGGTGCATTCTTTAGTCCAAACGGCATGACTGTGTACTAGTAGGATCCCCATTCCATAGAAAAAGTGGTCTTGTATCTGTCTTCCTGTGCTATCTTGATTTGGTGATAGCCTGAGAATCCATCAATGAGTGAGTAAACTTTGTGTCCTCCTACGTTCTCCAATACTTCATCCATGAAAGGTGTCGGGAACAGGTCATGTAGACATGCATCGTTCAACTTCCTCAAGTCGACACATATTCTTATCTTGCTTTTTTTTTCTCCTGAACTACCATCGGGCTTATCCATTATGATTCTTCCATAGGTTCTATGATGCCAACTTTGATCATTCTATCGATCTCAGCTTTAACTTTTTGCTTGTATATTGGATTTATTTTGTATGGTTACTGTCTGATCGGTTTGACTTCATATCTGAGTGGCATCTTCATTTCTCCTAGCTCTCCCTCTATGCCCTTCATTTTTGTAAACTTTGTGGGGAACATGTTGTTGTACTCGCACAGTAACTCTATTATGCTTTCTATTGTCTGCTCATCCCAGTAGTCTCCAATGCTAGCCATTTTGGGATTCTCAACTATCCCAATGTTGACTTTCTTCACCTTGATTGGCTCAACAATTATTTTTTATTCTAGAGGTGGAACTTCCACTTCTGATTCCTCTATCTGAATATCACGTAGTTCGTCTTCATCTGGTGATTCATCCTACACATGGTAGCATGACAACAATTCTTTCACTGTCTGTCTTTTTCGTTGTTGTCCCTCTATTATGAATTTGACTTATGGATCCTTAATAAATATCACCCCTCTTATTTGCTTAAGTGTTGTGTCTATGTTGGGGTTATCATATTAGAATGAGAAAGTAACTATAGAATTATGTTGCAATATCATCCAGCTCGCAATTCCTCTGCATAGTTCCTAGTCTGTGTACCAGTTTGTTGGTATGCCTTCTAAGGTATGTACGAAATGATGAGGCCATTCCTCTGGTGGTGTCATTTTCCACAGCGCTCTGCACTTCTCCAAGTGTTCCACTGGTGCCCCCTGTTCAACGTACTTCTGTTTTTATTTGATTTTTTGTTCTACGCCAAACCTTATGCGCAGTAACCGCTTGCATTGGTACCCATCCTTATTTTTTTCCTTGTGTGTGCCCCACCATCTTGCAGGTGTGGCCTTGAGTGTTATATCTAGTGCTAGGAGTCTTTTTTTTTCTAACACTTCATCTCCGTACTATGTCAAGAATATTTCTATATCATTTACTCCATGGAAACTTGGTGGTTCCCTTATCTTCGTACCCACCCATCTGACTGTGCGATCTACTCTTGCACATCTTTTTGTGGAAACTTCATGTAGCCTCTGTTTCCATTTCTCTAAACCTGTAGTTGAGTCTGTCTCACATGAAGTATTGCTCCGCCATCTAAGTATCCCATCTGCAGTTGGGTTTACATAATCCTCATTGCACGCAGTTTTTCTGTACAACTGGCTGATTTCCTCCAAGTCCAAGAAAGTAGGTTCTAAAAAAATCTCTCCTTCTGATGGGTCTAATGGGGCAATGGCCATGTATTCTCTTGACTCAAATGTCATTTTTCGTGTCTTTAAATTGATTATGGCCTGGTTATCAAACACCCAATCCAAGCCAAGCAATGTTGGATATGGTGTTGTATTTTCCACTATTTCAATCACTTTGAAGTCTGCTTTAGTGCGCACTCCATCCAGATCTACTATCACTCCTTTCAGTCTGCCAATTGGTTGAACTCTGTGTTGGTTTTCTAGTTTCAGTTGAATGGGTGAATATCCTAATGTGGGATCTCCCATACATTTCCATGTCTTCTTGGGTAAAACATTAACTTCAGATCCTAGATCCAGTATGATATCTCCCATGTTGAAATCTCTGATGTTGGCATTCATCCTAAACTCCCTACTTATTCTTCTCCTTGTCTATAGGTGATTAACTATCTTTTGTTATAGTTTTTCGTCTATCTCTATGCTACATATTTCTAATATATTTTGACAGAGGATGGGTCATTCAATATTTTTACGCATGATTTCAAAAAGCCTTTGATTGTACTTACTTGTCTCGGGTGTTGTGTTTCTTTGGTATGATCCAGCGATGGAGGCATCTCGTACTCTGGTACTTCCTTGATCTAATGCGTAGTTGAAGTCGACGCGATGTCTTGCTTCAGAAATTCTTGTCTGGCTTGCTTAAATGTTTCCTTCTCATTCTGCGCATTGAACTATTTCCTTGGTTCGACATTATTCTTCACCCACTGATGTTGTACTTGCTCTTGTCGGACCGCTTCATTTCATGTTTTAGCTCCTCCACATGTAACTATGTTGATGTTTCTTTTGTCATCCCTTTCTTCTGTTGAAATCCATTGAATGTTCTGGTTGTTCTGATTCCTCTTTTCCTGGATCTTCACTAGTAATGTAGGACATTCCTCTGTGTCGTGATTAGATGTGCAACAATACATACAAGTCATTGATGGAAGTGGACATTCCCTTTCATAATGTCCTGATTGTTGACATTTTTGGCATACCATTGGTCCTCTACCTCTTCCAAATCCTCCTCTTGTTCATCCTTTGCCTCTGTAACTAGCTCGATCTCCTCGTGGCACATTATACCGAGGCGCCTAATTGTACTGCGCGGTATTGTACTGAGGTTGCATTGCGGTGTATTGTGGTTGTGCGGTATTATATGGTTGTTGTGCAGTATTATATTTCCACTACGCAATGTTGTATGGGGCTAGAACTTAATTAAATTGAGGTGCAGCTACCTCGGTCATCATTTCTGCCTACACTCTATATCCAGTTGATGCCTTCTCTCTCATCAATTCCTTAATTCTACAGTCTTTGTCATCATGGCCCCACTGACTTTCAAAAGTTGCAATATGAATTATTTGGGATTCTCTGGAATTTATGCATCATGGGGCAGTGATATGGATCGTGGTCTGGTTTCTTACAGATTTGGTACCATAGTTTACTTTCTGAGTTTATATCTTTAACATGAATGACCCAAGGTTCAAGTCTATTAAGGTTCCAACAAAGCCTCTAAAACTATCGGTCCTCCTGGTAAACCAGAAGGCAATGCAACACACAGAGTGCACTGTGCAGTCTCACTCGAGATAGTCTTAATGGGTGACTGCAATACTCAAGTTCTTGCAGTCCAATATTGAGTGGAGATCTGAGAAGTGTACGTTGAGAGTTATATTAATATAATTAAAGAAATATACTATCATTCACAAGTATTCATGGAATATAATCAACTCATTCATTTAGCATGCTAATATCTACTTAAAAACAGTAAAGGAACACATGCATTCAATCACACAACAAAATTTTCACCATGGTTCACCCCCTCCTGGCCTATGTCCACAAAGATCTATCCCTTAAACTCTTCTATTATGACAGTTCCAAAACTACAACGTCACACACTTTACAACTCCCCTCAATCGGGCTGAGATATATTACGAGGTGGACTAGATCGCACCAGGATCCTCGGCCTGGGATCTAACCCTCAAGATATACCCTCCTAACTCTCTACAACTCAATAGCTTACAAAAAGGTATCAGGTTACAACACTTGCTCTCCAAAACTCCCTTAACAAGGTTTATTTATCTCCACTTTGTTGACTCTCTAAACCTAACTCTGCTCTCTATTCTCTTCTTCTGAATCTCTATGTGCATCCCTCCTCCCTGAGACCTAGGTATCTATATTTATATTTTTCTGGCTCATCAGCCATTACAATGCAATACAAAAACCCTAACCCTAACATCATTAGGTATTCCCTACCTACGCGTGTGCTTCTCTTCCTTCCAGCTGTCACTTTCCATGTACATGTCTTTCTTTCCCAAAATAGCCTTTCTTTCCGCTTTTGCCTGCTTCCAACACTCATCCACACAAGTAAATTCCTTATTGTAATAATATAGGACAACATGGTGCTCGTCCATCCAATCCATACCAATGAGGCAATCTTACAAACCCAAAGGTATAATATTCAAATTAGTCTTTGTGTGCAGTCCATCCATCTTTATTGGACATGCCTTAACCATCTCATTGATTTTTTGTTTTTCTCCTATAGCTAACTGCACCAACCAAGGTTTTCCAAGCTTGCTTCTTGGAAAATGGAATCCTTCCACCATCTTAACATCTAGATTACTATGACAAGCTCCTGAGTCAATTAAAATAGCAATGGGTTGGTCATTAATCTTACCTTCCACCTCGATCATGTGTGATTGAAAGTCAGCTTTCTTATTATCCAGTGCAGCGTAAATCCTTGGCACATTGCCACCCATGTCTTCCACTATCGTAGTTTGTTTTACATTGTGCGCAGTCCTCGATTTATCACCTCTTTGAGGGAAATATATGCACATATGATTTACGCCACAACCCCAACACTACATAGGTTGTTTCCATGACTTTTTTCTCACTGTTTTTGACATTCTGGGCTCCTAGATTATTGACTATCCTTGCGTAGTATTTCTGAAAAATGGTGGTTTATCCCCCTTCTTTTTCTGATCCACCTTGATTTTCATCTTATCTTCACAAGATTTTTGGAAATTCAGTCTTCCCCTTTTCTGCTCATATAGACACTTAGAGTGCCTTATGGTTTCTTCCAACATCTTAGGGTCATCATATTATATCTTGTCACTGATAAATGAGGGTAACCATTCACGTCCCTCTGAATTTTCACTTGTTCATCCTTGATAAAAGGAACATATATCAGCAGCTCTAAAAATATCCTTTCATACTCATGTATTGTCATTCTCCTCAGCTTGAGTTCAAAGAACTCCTTCATTTTTCTATCATGGTACCTCTTGGTTAAGTATTTATTTTGGAAATACCTCTTGAGCTCCCTCCAAGTAACTTTCTTCTCATCAATGTTTTTCACTTCTACATATTGATCACACCACATTGATGCTCTCCATTTGAGTTGATAAATAGAAATTCTTCCTTCTTCCTACATAGAATATTTATGTAGTTGAAAGCACTTCCTCATACCCAGCTACCAAGTCTCTTCATATTTGTCCTTCTTACACTCATCATCAAAGGCAAGAGGCTTGATCTTATTCATTTCTCCTTGTAGTTCATCCACCCTAGTGCTTCTCTTATTCTTTCTGACAAGAGATGGACTTGAGCTAATGTGTTCTTTCCTGAAAGAATGCTTACCATCACTTCTTTCTTCTCTTCTTTTCTCATCATGATACCTATGAATTCTTGATCTACTCGACCCTATCTCCTTATCCATATTTTTCCTATTCTATCCAAACTTTGTATCAATTTGACAATGAATTCATCTTGTTGCACTTTGGCTCTCATAAGCCTTTTGTTATAAACCTTATAGCTCTGGAAATATTTCTACAATGAATTTATGGTTTCATCTAAATTCATACGCTCCTCCTTGGATTATGTACCATTAGCACCCAAGTCGACAAACAAATATTTGAATTCATCATCAGGACTATAAGTCCTCTACGCATCTTCCATGTTTTTATCATTCTTCACTGACTATGTTCTGCTCTAATCGTTGATAATTCTACAAAATGTGTATACAACAAGATTTTTTAGACGAATTCATGAGACAACTTCATGAAAACTCTGCACGATCTTGTTAGAATCCTTCCTTTTGAAGCTCATTTGTGCACTAATATTCAACACACACCAATGCACGCTGTCAATTTTTAACTTGTACATCGTCTATCAGTAAATTTGCACATGCACCACAACTTTGTCCTACGCAGTACCAAGCCTTTAGTGCACACATCCATGCACCATTGTTTATTGTTCAATTCTCGTGCCACACTCCACAATATCATAAGCTTGGCATGCACATCTGCACATTCTTACTTAATGTGCACCAAGGCCACATTGAAATTCCAAATTCGGCCACTTTCCAATCCAAATTTTGTCTTAAGTATAACTTAGCTCATGCAAGGATCGGTATTAAAACTAGAGATCTACAATTTCTTGTTAAATTATGGCCCATACAATTCCATTGTTGAACCAATCACTATGATACCATAATTTAATGTCCCCAACCACCCCAGAATGGGCCACACTACTCCATACAAAACTCTGATATTTCTCTGATACCACCATGTAATGTCTCCAGTCACCCCAAGATGGGACATGCTACTCCATAAAACACTTTCATATTGCTCTGATACCACAATGTAACATCCCCAGCCACCCCAAGTTGGGCCACGTCACACAACCTCAACTTTTGTAGCTCTAATTCAATCAAACTGTAACATCCCCAACATACTACTGAGCAATGTTACTTTGAATTTTCACTGCGCAATTTCTACTCTAACACAAGTTTGTGCAGTTTAACTAGAAGTAATACGCTCATTCCAATATTGATTCATGACACACAACTTATAACAACAAAAGAAACATTATCCTTTTAACACGACCTTAAGTAGCAGAAGAAACTCAAACAACTATGTATTATAGTATTGATCCCATAGCACATTCATGCACACCACCATCTTGGCGTCATGCGTTGATTTTGAATCCTTTATGTGCAGAGCCTATTTCCTTGAACACACACACAAAAATCTAGTCTCTTATGCACATAGGTTACTTTCCTGTGCACCCAAATATTCAATCCTCTTTTAGAAGTCTCATAACTAAAATCACAAGATTAACTTAACAAGCAAATCTATCATCAAATGACATACGCGTGCACCATTATAAATATAAAATACAAACACCATATTTGCATGTATAAACAACATTAAAAAAAATATCAACACATACTTATATGCGAATACATACAAGAATTAACCCATATCAAGAATAGACAAATATGCACACAGTAAACAAGACAAGCACATAAAGAACACTTATCTTTTTATGGAAATCACCAATTGTGCGCATAACTCAGACATTTGTCTCAACCATAGACTATGTTTCTCATAATATTTCAACGGTAGGTCACCCCCGAGATGAGGGTTAACTCCACCAGGGAAAAAAGGTTCCTAGAGACAAGTTAAGGTCTGAAACTCAATAGAATTTCTCATCCCTAGGTTCCCATTGTTGCAATTAGACCACAATCCCTCATTTCCCATGCACCTATCACACCCAAGGAAGTGTGCCCCTTCTCTAGTCAACAATTCTTTGGTCGCCACACTTCCCTTCCCATGATTACTAGCAATATTCCAAACAAGAATTCTTCGAGCCCTGTGACTAATGCTTAGTGCACCATGGAATAACTCTTAGCAAAAATCTCTCCTGGAGAGTTTGCTCAAAGGTTTGGCAACCACTTCACAACATCCAACCTCTCACCCAGAGAGATTGGTCATGGTCTGTCAACCAATATCCTCAACAGTAGAACTATGGTTACTGTCTCTCAACTCCTTACAAGATTCCATGTGTAGATAAGGAAATAATTGGAATTTTCCATACAGTTTGACCCCCTTCTGCTTACAAGAGCTTGCAAGCTCAATTCTCCTCGAATAATGGATAATCTAGCCAAAATACACTAAGGCGAGCAATATATATTGAATTCCTTCCATTTGACACTTGTCACCTTCAAAAGTATCTTTAAGCCACTTGGTGACCCATTCCCTACCCTTTGGACTTAGGATAAAATAATTATATAACATTACACTTCTCCGGAAATATTATTAAAATATTCCCCGAGACTTACATCTCACCCCCTTTTCCCTTTTTCCAGTGGAATCATCCCCCCATCTCTTTTTCGTCTGAGTCTGTCTGGGCGTAGTGATGCAATATTATATTAATAACCATGATTATATTTACATGGATAGGTGCACTGGCCTATCTGCGTCCTGGCTCAGTAGCTTCATAGTCACACAGGCTCTCTGGCCTCAATACATATCTAGTCATATATATATATATATATAT